>JAQFVV010001687.1:0-52138 GCA_028023455.1 Epiperipatus broadwayi | reverse complement strand
GTTGTACTTCGTTCAGTTACGTATTGCTGATCTACTGTTCTAAAACCACTTTTAAATCCAGCTTGTTCTCTTGGTTGGTGGAAATCAAATTTTATCTGTAGACGAATTGTACTTATCTTGGTAAAAAGTTTATATGAAAACTGATAAAAGGCTAATAGGTCTCATAATTTCTAATATTTATTTGTTTATTGCCTACTTTTAAATATTAATGTCAATTGGCTTATTTTCAAAGTGACCATTCTTGCAATATACTTGCCGTAACATCTTTATCATTTAGAAATTTGGTATATAACTTTGTTTAAAAAAAATTATATTGCTTGATTTGGCTTCTTTAATATATCAATTATAATTCCATCATTACCTGAAGTCTTTCCTTTCTTCATACATTTAATTGCATGTCTCACTTCTTCATTTAAAATTCTGGGCAATTCGGAAGATCTAATAGATATAGGAGGTACTTTGTTTTTATTACTATATAATTCTTGATAGAAATCTTCTACCAATTTCATGATGTCATCTCTCTTTTTAGTAACAATTCCATCTTTTTTTCTTATTGCAGATATAAATTTTCTACCAATACCAAAATGTTGTTTTACATTCTTGAGACTTTATTTTCTTCTACGATTTCCTTGCTAGTTCACAGTTATACTTTCTTATATCATTTTCAACTCTTTTCCACACCATTTACAAAATTTAAGATATTCAACCTTTTTAATGCATTATTTTTGTATAGCTTCATATTCCTTCTTTTCTTAATAAATTCTCTAATCTCAGTAGAAATTTTATTGGTCAATTGCTGCTTTTTTCTACCAGCTATCTTTGTTGCAGTTTTTAAAAGTGTATCAGTTATTTTCATATTAATTTCATTCAAATCTGAATCATGTTCAAAATCTACTAATACTTGAAACCAATTTGTAAGTTCTAATTTAAATTCATTAGAATGTTTCTGAAGATTAGGAATATCAACTGTAAATATTGTTTTTCTTAATAATTTTTGTCTTTCTAGTTTTACATTAACATGTATCTTACATCTTACTAATCGATGATCACTTCCTGTGTTAAATTTATTAAGAACATTACAATCTTGAAATATGTATTTCCTGTTAGTCAAAATATAATCCAATTCTGCTGTACCTTCATTTGGATGTTTCCATGTCCATTTCCTTTTAACATTTTTCTAAAAAAAAAGAATTCACAATATAAAGTTTTTTTTTCTGCAAACTCCACAAGTCTATGTCCTCTCTCATTTCTATTACCATAACCAAAATTACCTACAGCACTTTCATCTTTCATTTGTTTACCAATTCTGCATTAAAGTTTCCCATAACAATTTTAAAATGTTGTTTACTCTGATTAAAAGCCTTTTGTACATCCATATAAAAATCTTCTACTACTTCATCCCTATGAGAACTTGTTTGGGCATAAATCTGAATTATCTGCATTTGGTATCTGCTATTAAGTTGTATAACTAATCTTGCCACTCTGTCCGATACACCACCAATCTCCACAATATTGTTCTTCCACTTTTTATATTATAATGAATCCTACTCCACTTGTATTTCCAATATTTCTGCCTTTATAATAGAGTATACATCCACTTTTTAAATCAATTGTTTTAGAACAAATGTCAGCAAAGAATTCAATAATATTAGATTTGTTCAAGCTAGTAGTATATTTACAAGATCAAACCTTTTAATGTAGAAAATAATTAAAAACATTTATTAATTCGCGATAAATAATTTGACTTTAAATATAGAAGTACATTCTTCTCGAACTCTCCTCTTTTAACATATGTTATTTTAATCTGTGATAGCCTAAATCAGCCCTCTCCATTTGTATCCCTGCCGGCAACATTGATGACCACCATGTCGGCTTAAAATAAACAAAATGATTTTAATAACTTGGTTTTTTAAATATAAAAGATTAATATTTTATATGAATAAATCTGATAACTATTAGCGGTATTAATTTTTAATATTTTCAAACATTTTTGTATGAAAAATTCAAATTATTTGAGAATAATATACATTTGTCTGTATATTGTGCATATTCTTATAATGATCTCTATTTATTTTTGTTTGAAAAATTAGATGGTGTTTATCGTATAGCTGAAAAAGTTGGGAAACACTGTTCAACATGTTTATTAAAACGATATTAGTAAGAGGATTTTAATGAGACAGAATTAAAAATGATATATATACAAATTATTAAAAGTTATTAAAAACCATGCACACGTATGCATAGCAAATGTCAAAGTCCACATACGATATTTTTAATAAAATATATAAAGTGAGATAATTATGTAATAGTAAAAAAATAATTTCTCTATTTTTTTAAATCCATTTGTGGCTACAAATATATTTAATTTATAACATCCCAAAGTGTCTGATCATATATATATCCATAAAGAAGAGTTTGACGATATAGTGGTTAATAAAGCTGGCTCCCATATCCATTTAATATAGAATTCAAATTCAGGTGGTGTAAAACTAGAAAATCATTTTCAAGTTCCAAGTAGGCTTAGGGTTTTTTTTTTTTTCAAATAGCTGATCCCTTAGTCAAACTGGATATTCCAGTTGTTATTGTTTGATAAATGAATATCTAGCCGTTTTCAATTAGTAAAATAATAATGGAAAAAATAATAAACGCTTACCAATCACCTGTTGGTTATCGTAGTGAATAATGTATTTACTTTCCTATTTCTGTCTGAATAAAACTTAGTTTTGCAATCTTTAAGGACCAGAGCTATAATACATAGGTGAGGGTTTTAGTATTTGTTCCTTCATTATTTTATTATAGATGAAACAGCTAGACTTCCATTTAATAAGAAAATAATTACTTGAGTTGATTGAGACACAGCGATATGAAAAAAAAAACAAAAAAAAACCCCACCTTAGCTACTTGTAAGCTGAAAACAATTTTCTAGTTTTACAGTCTGAATTTGAATTCTGTATCAATTGGTATAAAAAATCTATCTACTAATCGTTGTCGTGAAGCCTATTGTATATGTATATAATAGTTTAAACAAGTTCCTAAATATTTTATTAAATATTTTTATTATTAATGCACTTATTTTAACATGAAGCGAGAGTTTATGAATATATTGGGCTTCATTTATAAATGCAGTACAACTTTGATTTGAAATGAAAATTAGGTTCATTAATTAGACAATATAACAATAGATCTGTTGTTTTCTTTAAGTATTTACTACCTGTGTAGCTCAGTGTGATGTCCCATTAAAGTAAAGCATCGCCATTAGGAATTGCATTCTACGGTCTTCTTTAGACTATTCAAAATTTTCATAAAGAATTAGCGATGAGAGTAAATTCTGTCAAAAATTTTAAATAGGAATCAAAAATCAGAAGTTAATGGGGAATACTGTAATTCAGGAATTAAAAAGGGGTAAAAAAAGAAGAAAAGATAATAATAATCCTTATATATTTGAAAATCTATATAATTGATTCGAAGTACATTTATAAGGAGTTTCATTATTATTTTTGCCTTAATAATACATTGTAACTAAATAATATAATTTTCTATTAATTACTGAAATGCTGATAACAAACATTGTGAATAACTAAATGCATTGTGTGTGGGATTGTACGGAAAAATACTCAATGAAGCTTTCAAATTATGCTTTATTTTAATTTTTTGTTGGAAAGTGAATTTTAATTTTTATATGCTGACATTTAATAATATTTTTAAAACTATCAGTTATCATAATTTTCCACTATTCTCAATATACTAAAAATTTAATTGAATTTTTCACATCTATAGCTTCTCTTTTCCACATTACTCTACCTATCTTCTTTATCTCTTCTATCCATTTTATATATTATCATTTTCTGGATCACTTACATTTTTTTGGAATCCAGTTTAAGACTTTAGTTGTTCATTTATTATTATCTTTTCTAGTGTTTGTAATGTATGTTTGTTTTCTCAACTTATTTTTTTTTTTAATTTCTTATTTATTTTGCTAATCCCAACATACACCTCACCATATTTTGTTGTGTATTTTAAAAACTTAAAACTAAGACTTAAATCTATAAACAAGCTCTTCTAAAACATATTTTCTTTACAAGCTTTTAGATCATATTTTCTTTTTGTATTATGTTATTTTTACAAAAAAAAAAAAAACTCCATCTAACTTTAATTTGATGATTATTTTAATCTATCATGTTTTCATGCATATTATCACTTTTGCATGGTGACATTTGCATTGTTTCCCTGATGACATGTTTTGTAATCAATCTATATTTGATTTATTAATCCATTATTCTATATTAGGATTCAATAAATTGGACTTAATTTGTTAGAAATATATATTTACAAACAAAAACACTGTAGAACACCATATTTGAATTTTTCAAATAATAATAATAAACAGAGAACAAAGAAATTTTCATCAATAAATAGTCATCAAGAAACAATCGAATAGAATGTCTTTAGAAAATCAATGAAATCTTATTTGAATTAAATTTATTTTTAAGACATGAATGAATAAATGGTAATCTATGATAAAATGTATAAAATTCTGCTTTGAAATATTAAAATTGCTTTTTATTTTTATATTATCTCAAGAGAATCTTAACATTGTGAATAATGACATTTAGAAATCAGTTTCACAAAGCATGGTGATCATAACAGCCATAGTTTTCTCTGTTATTTTTATGCTAGAATTTATTAACTTCTATTTTAAAAATGAAACATTTAAATATAAAACAAAAAAGTAAACATATATACTTTTGTTTAATCATGAATCTTTAATTCATTATCAATGGCATTCTGTCCCATGGACAAGCCTAGGGAGTAGTCACACCACCAATTTATACATTTTCCATTCCATTCTCTTCCTTACCCAGTCCTTCAATTTTATGTAACTCTTCCCATCTCTTATATCATCCAACAATGCCAATATTTTCCATCCTTCCTTCTTATCTCCATTCACTATTTCCTCCAAAACATCTGTCATTAGACTATACTTTCTTCTTAGTAGCTGTCCAATCCAATTTCTTTTTCTATTTCTAATTTCCTCAATCAATTTTCTTTCTTTCTTTACCCTTTTCAAAATATCTTCATTTGTTATTTTATTCATCCAACTGATTTTTTCATTTTTCTTCATGACCATATCTCAAAAACTTCCAATCTGTTCCTAATTAACTACTCAAAATACAAATATTTTTCCATTCCAAAAATTTTTCAAAAGTAATCTTGCAAATGTAAAAAGCATCAAGCATGTAAAAGCTGTGATAAATTATTTTGATGTTGCTGCTTATTTGAAAATTCTAACACCTTCAGATTTTTTTTAAATTAATAAATCAATAACATTTTAAAATTAATAAATCGATAAGGGTTAGTTCATGATTTTTCCATTTGTTTTCAAAAAATCAACAAAGTCTCTCAACAGATAATTACAGAAACATGGTGTTAAGAGAATGTCAACTGGCACTTCCCCTCAGTGAAATTTTTTATAACAAAGTATATACAAATTAACAATCTTAAAATTAAATTCCCCAAAGAAAGATGTGTACTAAGGTAATAGGATAATATTAGCAATCCATAGTCAATAAACATGACTAATTTTTCATTCATTTAGCTTTTCATTTTAATATATAAAATACTTCCTATAAAACTTCTAAGAAAATTTTTGAAGATATGAAATTATTCTATCACTCACTCTTATAAATATTAATCACTGCTTTTGCATTTTAACAAATATTTTTTAGAATTTAATAACATCCTGAATCTATGTTCCAAGTCATTATTCAACACAGAAATACTTAAAGTGTCAAATGGCTTTGTCTAATATACAAATTGAATACAAATGGCAAGTCTTACTCATTAACTTTTTAAGTATCCTTTAATATTTTGATGGCATTTGTTGAGCTGTAATCACTATTAAATCCATTTTATTCTATTGGATTATTTAAATGTTCTCAATAAATGATTGTAATTACTTTTAATAATATCTTATATTGAAATGTTTAAATAGTATCAGGTCTATAATTTGTAATATATTTATTTTCATATTTGTTAAAAATCAATATAACAATTGCATTCTTTCATTCATCTAATATATTTTTATCATTTAGATATTCAGTCTATAGCTTTGATCAACAATTTTTTTTTACCTGCTTTTTAAAAAAATCTATAACAATTTTTTCATTTCCTGGAAGTTTTCCATTTATCATAGATATAATTGCATGCCTCATTTTCTCATTTAAAATATTTGACATCACAAAATGCATCATATTTATAAAAGTTATTTTGTTTTTTATTTCCTAACATTTCTTTATAGTACTTTTCCACAGTATTATTATTCTTTTTATTCAACACTGCTATTTTTTTCTTCATATTACTATAATAACTCATTAATAGCAATATGTTTTCTTACCATTTCATTAAATCTTTTTAATTTTATTTCACATCACTTCAGATTTTTTAAATAGATCTTTTTTTTTGTTCATCTTAATTGATAATTTATTGATAAATTGTTGGGTTTTTTTATATATTGTAGAAATTCTTTATAAAATATATCTTATTCTGTGATCTTATTCAAGTCTAAGCCATTTTAATATTTATGTGTTTTAAAATAATTTCAAATTTTAGCTTAAATTCATTAAACTGATTTTGAGAGTTAGAGATAACAGCATTTTTTATAGCTTTTATCTTTCTAGTTTTGGATTAATAGGTTCCTTACACTTGACAAATTAATTATTTTCTATATTAAATCTTTTAATTCCATATCAGTTTTGAAAGACATTATTTATGTTTATCAAAACATAATTTTTAACTCTGCTATGTCTTAATTTGGATGCTTCGATTTTTTAATTTGTTTTAAATTTATTTGTCAAAAAAAATCATAGTACTCATCATTTTTTAAATGGAAATTTTATGTCTTTATCATTTCTCATTTTTATGTTCATATCCAAATTTACTAAGGAGCTCTTTTATCTTTTAACTATTTTTCATTTCTTACATTAAAATCGTCTGTGATATCTTTAAAATAGAATTTACTCTGATTTAAAGCAAAGTGTTCATCTATATATAAAAAAGTCTTTGAATATTTTATTACAATATGGATTTATTATTTCACTTAGATATCTTCCATTAAGATGACTAACTAATCTTTCTGCTCTTTCTCATACATTGCCAATGCTTCATTTTATTGTTTCTCAATTTTTTAAATATTTGTGCATTCTCACTTTATTTTTTAAGTTTGTGTAGTCTAATGATAGTCATTTTTAATGTTAGACAGACTGACTTTTATTCATGCAGCCTTTATTCGATTGAAGTGATCTACAGTTTGTACTCAACTAGGCTAAATTGCAGCATAGGTGATATTTTAAGATACACTGCCTTTATTTGTCTAATGGCTTTACAATTTCCATGAAAGCAGGACTGTAAATTAATTTGTCTCTCATAATATAAATATAAAAAAGAGTTTGCATTAAAACAATAAATTTACAAATTAAAATTTTAGAACTCAGCTGTAATTGTTTTTCATTTTTTAAACCACTATCTTTTTAATGTATATACATATATTACATTTTTGGTTTGAATACTGACTAGAATATCTAATCAATAAAATAAAATGATCAATTGATATTCTGTGTTTTCACAGCTAAAGTGCTTGAATTTTATGTGATTCTTCAGGTGAATTTCCAAATGACAAACCATTCAATCATTTTACCAAGTGATGACACTTAATAATCATCTGTAATAGTTCACCTTGCTTATTGCTTGTTTCCTTAACACAGTTTGCTCTTAAACTGCACTAAATAAATACCTTTTTATAAATACTGTCTAAAATGACAAATTTATACTATATCTTAACATTTGAATAAATAAAAAAAGTAAAACATTTTAAAATAATGTTTCTTAAAATCAAAGGATCATAATAAAATGAAATGGTTAAATGTTCACTTCCCTGAGATAAAAAAAAAAGGATTAATGTTCATACTTTGTAAATAAAATACTATATTTATTACAGAAAATCCATTACAAAGAATCTCTTTTATTATTAAAATAGCTATAGACTACAAACAATAAGTTTTACTATATACATAGTCTGTATATTTTGTCGTAAACATAGCATAACATTCTGTATAATTAACTATATTTTTAATGCTTTTTAATAATAATGGATTTTTATTACTATAGACACAATAGTTGTAACAGTTTTTATGACATATTATTTATTTATATGCATACAAACTGACTATTATTAACCTCAAACTAATTGTACTTTTTAATATATACTGGATATAATAAAAATAAACTAGGATAAATGTCAGATAAATTAATATTGCATACCTGCCATTCTTACAACCTAAGTTTGAATTCAGTCTTAGAAAAACAACATATTTTTTAAAATTTTGATATGACTTAAGGTATTGGTCACTAAGTGAATTTCTGGATAATTTTTTTAACTAAAGAGTAAATCAATGATTGAAAAATATTCAAACCCTCAGAAATAAACCTAGTAATTAGTGTTTTCTATGGATAATTGTTGAAAAGAGCTTTTCCTTGGAGTAAATTATTTATTGACTATTTTACTTTTACATATTAATTTATTACATATAAATATACAAGTTACTATAATCATGTTATTCACAGAAGCAAAACTCTCTATACAGTAGCACAATTCAGTGCAAAACAGAGTAATCAATGGATTCAAGAAAGTTTGTGCATAAAATTCCTATCAAATTCCTATCTAGTACCTACTCATCTAATATTCCTAGACTAGTTTCTAGCTTGTGGCTTTCATTAGTGAGAAGCCTTGGATCTGAGAGCACTGCATCTAGTTCCTAAGATCTAATGCAACCATCCAGTAGCTACCTTTTATTTTTTTAGCTAACTACAAATTATTGAATCCAAAATAAAAACATAATGTTTTGGAAGTGAAGCTCATTAGCTTGTATATTTGTATGCATTTGAACTCAGTTCAGCAGACATACTTTTTGATATCTTAGGTTCTCGAATAATCATAGTCACCATAATCTTATTGGGCAGGATTAGTAGTAAGCTATCAAACACTACATGATCACCATTATTTATGCTTACACAAACTGTTTTTATGGAGGCTTGTGTAAGCCTAAAGAATGGTGATCATGTGATATTTGATGGTATAATCATGTTATCATAAGCACAATAAAACTTTTAGTCAGGAAAGTTCTAAAATAAACATTTCAGAATAAAAGTATACATTTTAATTGGAACTGTTTATAAAGACCATTTGGAAGTTAATATTAATGGTAAAGGTTCAAGTAAACAGAAGTAAAAAAAATGTTCTTGACTCAGACTTCTTAAGTTGATTTAACAACAAACAATTTAAAATCAAAACAAACTATAGATTTCTTATTCATTAGTCTTAATAAAATAAGATATCAGTACCATAAAATAGCTTTCTAAATGAATTAATGGTACTAATAAAGTAATAGTATTTTAATATTATGGTAAGGTAGTAGACTCTAATGCTAAAAACTACTGATCTGTTCTGAATTGAAGAAAATAAAGAAAAAAAACTCAATTATATTAACTGAAACTACTATTAACAAGTTAACATCTGACTAATCAAATACCATATATTGTCCTAAACAATGAATCCATGTAATTAATAGTAATACTACAGCAACAGTATTTTCAAGGATTTTGTTAAATAAGTTGTTTTCACACACAGATGAATCTAATAGCATTTTGGAGAAGCAAGAATCATGATATATGTGTCACATACACCCCCAGGCCAATGTAAGAAAAATGGAAGGAATAAAAGAATTACCTTTATTGATTTAGTCAAAGAATTTGACTTCATTAACTGAACAAATCTATGGCAGTGTTTAGAATTACTTGGTTGTCTGCCCAAATTTATTCATATTATATGGCTTTTATATGATATAATGGGAGGAAGAGTTATTACTATAGGTAAAAAATCTGAAGCATCCAAAAGAAAAGTTGATACAAAACAAGAACAATTTTTATAGCAGTCATCTTTGGATCTCTTTATAGAAAGCTTAATAAAACAAGGATCAAGATGTGATAGAGGTTTTAATGACAAAATTTTTAATTTGAATAAATTAAATGTGAAAACAAGAATTTCATCTTTGTAGATTCTGGATTTATAATATATTGATGATTACACAATTTTTTCCATTTTAAAAAGCATTTACAGAATGCACTTAATATTTTGAGCAACATATAAAGATTTAAATTTAATAATCAATGTTGTAAAATTCAAAATTTTTTATCAGTCAGTGATGAAAAAATAAACCTCAACAACTTTTATCTTAAATTATTCTCAACTTGAAAATGTAAAACACTTAGTATTTTGGTGTCTTATAAGTAGAAAGATGGACTTAGGTATTGAGATGCAGCACAGATTTTAATGTGCTGCTGCTATTTTTAATGAGTTAAAAAGTAGAGTATTTTTTCATGGGAAATAACTGGTGAAATCAAATTAGTTAATATATAGCTGTTACTTTTCCTAATTTATTATATTAAAGTGGGAATTGGACATTCTAACAAAGCAATATAAAGACAGGAGTTTTATGTAATGCTGCTATGTACAATTTTAAAAATACAATGGTGAGGTCATAAAACCAATCAATGTTATTCAATTTTTTGGGTTTGATACTATATAGTCTACTATTTTAAAATTACACCTTTATTGGATTAAATTTGTAAAATGAATAAACAATACAACACATATATAGAGGGATGTTTTATGGTTAACATGAGAATGGTTTTCATGAAAGAAATAGACCCTTGAGAATATATGTAAGAAAATAGACTACATTGGAGAGGTAAAATAATAAATAGTGTTGAAGTATTTTAAAAAGAAAAGTTTTTGCAGAAGTTAATAGACAGCATCAGAAAATATAAGCAAAAAAAGAACATACATTTTTAATATGTAAACGTATTTGTGGTTCAAAGATTGGTTTGTATATTCATTGTAAAAGTAATCTCTAGAACAGTTTTTAATTTTTTTTTAAAGTATGCACATTTCCTAATGACTATTGATGATGACTAAAAAATAATCGGGACTACAAAGTGACTGTTACAGCCAAAATATTAGTACAACAATACATATCTCTTCAAATATTCAATTTGTAGTTGCTAGTAAAAATATATAGTGATCTTTGAAATTATAAATTTAGAAGTTGTATATATATGTTAACACTATATATCATGTTACAAATCTGTTTTCTCTATTCATGTTTCGTCATCTAAAATAAGCTTTAATTATCAATAGGTGCCATATGGTAGTGCTTAATAAATCCCTACCCATTGCCAGACTCGTTATTACTTTATAGTAGGATGGGAACAAATTTTCTATATAAAAATATTATGGAAACTGAATTATGAGATATTTTGTTAGTTTTATATATTCTGTTACTATTATAAATAAAGTTATATAACTATATATTTTTTAAAGAATATAATTTGCAATCTATCTTTTGTAATAATAAAATTTTACTATTATTAACGTTTCTGTAATTTAACACCAATTACTCCTGAGAATACTTTACACAATTCCTGTTTTAATAGTGAATAAAATTATTTATACATATTTTGAACTTTGTTAATTTTATTAAAATTTTTGCTATCTAAACCAAATAATATCTTTGTATAAAAGTCAAATTCTCAGTGTCAAGGCACCTATTGTATAATAAATGATGGATTTCTTGCTTCTAATCAACGGGCTGATAAAGTGGTTGGAAATGGAAATGCTTTTCCATTAAATAACCAACCAACTTTTCATTTACTAGCTGTAAATTTTAATTTTCTTCTCTTGTCACACTAATCGGGTCTTTTGTTTTGGAATATTTTATTAAAACCTTAAACAATTTTCAGTTACAATTTATTGTAATATATATTTTTTGACATAAAGTAAATTTATATAATTTAATCTGTAATATAGCAGTTAACTTTTATTTGCTTTAAATGTTCGTTTTTCTCTATCATTATTTCCAATCATTATTTCCAAAATTAATTGAATTTAACTATAATTTTTTAATTTAATTTTTATTTTATTTTATGTATTAATCAAATTTAATAAAGTAATATTAATAAAGAATGATATATCTTTTTTTTTAAATAATGAATTATTTAATTCAATAAATTTTGTAGTTTTAAATCAGGGGTGGGCAGATTTTTGCAGGACTACTCTTAATTTTCTCTAAGGTTTATATATTACAATGTAATAATATCAATTAAAATCTCTTACCAAAAAAGGCCATATACAGAGAAAATCACTTTAAAATATAAATTCCAAGTGGAAGTCTATTTACTAAGTAGAAGATTTACATTGCACGCTGTCTGCTAATGTTGAATATCTGAGTATATAATTATTAATTGTTATTCTTGCAGTGGATTCTAAGAGATCTTCTATTGAGAAGGAAACAGGATTTTGACTTAATTATATTTATAATCAAAAATGTTAAATGCATATGCAAACAGAGCCAAAAGACAATGTTAAATTAAATGTACCTTTTTTTAAATTTTGAATACTTCTATTTATCTATTTGATTCCAAAAATGATTTTTAGGTTCTGGATGGTGAGCTTTTAATATTATATCATTTTGCAAGAAAATAATTTCATTTTCTTTCATAGTTAAATAAAATATACTATTTATATTTACAATCATTTGTTGTACATCAACATTGCCAAATAGATAGCTCATGAAGATAATTATTGCCTTCTCTAGTAAATTTTTGTTCATCAGAAATACATTTGGCATTTTTCAATTCATTCTTCATCAAATAGACAGAAAATTTTTAAAAGTGTTAATATATCTAGTTATTTTAGCTATTGTTTGTTTCTTCTTTGCAATTGTAATTTAAATTTATTAAGATTGTTAGTTATGTTGACAATGGAATCTAAATTCATCAACCAAATGTCATTATTAAGTTTCAATGTACATTTCAACTTTGTCTTTAATTTTTTTTCTCTCTTTTATAATATGTCTCTGACTCTTTGTAAAAAATATTTCTTGACATGATTGGTGAACACCTGCATAATATAATAATTCACTGTATTTACATTAATTTTTTTCTAATTGATCTCAAAACAATTTTCTCTGGATTTTTTTTATCTCAAAGCATATTGACAGTTTTCACATAAATTCCCATAGTACGATATTCATTTAGAATGTTACAGCAGAGGATTTGTTGATCAATAATGAAATGATATGAAAGGAAATTTGTGGAAATTATCTGTGGTAAACATAGCCAAAATATCAATGATTATTCTCATTATGAACTGGACCTCATTAGTTGTCATTGATTTGACTTTATAAATTATAATTTTTTCTTCTTATATATTTTGAAAATACAGTAAATATCTTCACTTCATCTTGTCTTTTTTAAAAGCAAGATTGGTAATAATTTTCTCTTATTTTTATATTTTTTAAAAGCATTCTTATATAAATACAAAGCTAAAAAATATCAAGTATATCAAGAGACTCATATAACTCAAAAAATAAAAAAAACAAATGTGTTTAGTCATATCTTTAATTAGTTATTAAACCAGATTACAATTTAAAATTTCTGTATGATGTGTGCCATTTGTACTGGAAAATTTGTGCATAGTTATTGCAGAAATAATTTCATTTTTGTTTTTGAATAAATCAAATAATAAATCACTATCTTCTAAAAATGCTTGCTTTATTATTTCTGCATCTGCAAAAGACTTCTTATGTTTAATTAACACATAATTCACAATGCAATGATTTAATAAAATATTATTGGATAGTTAATTGTGACTTGGTTTGCCCCATCAAGCAGGTAACCCATGCTTCTTATTTGATCAATCAACATGTTGTTTTCTTTCTTTAATGACATAAAAACTATAAGAAAGACATCAACTAAAATATGGGAATTTGATAGATCTCTGATGTAGCTTTCCAAAGATGTCTACCACAAAAAAATCTGATGAAATTTCGATTTTTTACAGTATTTTTTATCAAGCATCGTATTTAATTTTTTTGTTTTTTGATCAATTTTGTAATTTTCATGAAGTTATAAAGACAAAATATGTACCAGCCTTCAAATAAACATTTATCAGAGTAAAAGTAATCTTATTCACAAACAAGGCCTACAATGGAGCCTAAATGTAAAGCACAATATCAGACTCGTAAGTATAAAATTTTAATTTTTTAAATAATATTTTAATTTTTTGAAAAAATGATAATTTTAATAATTTTAGTTTGTAGTTGGTGTGTGTTAATATAAATTATATATTTATTTATGCTCATATAGAATTCATATCTACAGTAATTTTCTCAAGTTCTAATCCACTTATCTTATAAAAATAATGATTCTCAAAAAGTTTAATAATTTATTATTTATTATTATGTTTATATGACGTATTTGTGTTTACAAATAATGAGTTACAAAATTAATAATCAAATGTATAGAAAGATTGCATACATAGGCTAATAATAAAATTCTGATTCTTGTTTATGCCTTGATACTCATGCTTTAGAGTCACTCTAGTTTTGCTATATGTTTTATCATATTATTTTCAAGTCTATAGTTAACAAATGGACTATATGCAAATAAATTATATCTATGTGATACAATAAATATAACAAGATAGCATCACTGGTGTGCATAAAGAATATAAACATCACTGATGTACACAAAAAATATAAAATGAAGAGATGAAACTCATTTTATCAGTGATACAGACAGTAGCCTACAATTTCTAGTTTTAGATAAACAAGAAGCCAATTGCTATGAAGACAAATGCATGTCTATCTTTTGGAAATGATTTGTTTGGTATCTTTTGTTAGGATAAATCTTTTTCTTATAGACACCTTTGACATTTGGTAACTTTTGGGGTATAATATAAAAATGAAGAATTCATATATGACTTATTTTGGAGATTCTGAAGCTATGAATTATCTCAGGTAAAACATATTACATGTTTTGACAGATAACTTTGTGAGGAATACAAAAAAATTATAACTGAAGATGTAATTTAAACTTAGTTTATAATGAATTAGAAATTATGAACAAACAATAAAGTAATAATTATTTAGGATATTGAAATATTTTTTCCTTATTTTTTAAATGGTTATCACTATTTGTCTTAGACTTATTGTTTTCTTTACTTTTTCTAGTTTCTATTAATGTAATTTTTTTTGCTCTAACATAATTAAAACTGAAATTATTGTGAAAATAATGTCTCAGATCAGTTTTTAAAAAATTCAATAGGGCGTCCTAGATCCAAGCAGTTTTTAAATTCTTATAACTTTTGTTTACATAATTCATTTTTTAAAAAAAATATATTTATCAAAAATTGCATGCATGGTTTGAAGATGTCTTGCAATTTTTGTTTTTGCATGTGTCACACTTGGATGACATAGATAATACACATATTCTGCATCCATCATTGTGAAAAAACTATCTTTCCATTCTGTTTAAAATTGCACTTGTGCCAGATATTAAACCCCTTTTATGATAAAATATAATTTTTTTTACATTAAACTACTTAAATCTATGCACCTGGCACAAGAAAAAAAACATAGTTTTGGCTTCACAAATGATTAAATGAATTTAATGCTGCAAGTGAAGGAAGATTGCAAGAATTAGAAGAAGAACTGTCTTATATTAAATGGGACATTATTGGACTTTGTGAAGTTAGAAGAAAAGGAGAAGAAACAATTGATTTAAAAAGTGGACATATACTCTATTATAAAGGCACACATATTGGAAATACAAGTGGAGTAGGATTCATTATAAATAAAAAGTGGAAGAACAATATTGTGGAGATTGATGGTGTATCGGACAGAGTGGCAAGATTAGTTATACAACTTAATAGCAGATACCAAATGCAGATAATTCAGGTTTATGCCCCAACAAGTTCTCATAGTGATGAAGTAGTAGAAGATTTTTATATGGATGTACAAAAGGCTTTTGATCAGAGTAAACAACATTTTAAAATTGTTATGGGAGACTTTAATGCTAGAATTGGTAGACAAATGAAAGATGAAATTGCTGTAAGTAATTTTGGTTATGGTAATAGAAATGAGAGAGGACATAGACTTGTGGAGTTTGCAGAAAAAGAAAAACTTTATATTATGAATTCATTTTTTGAGAAAAATGTAAAAGGAAATGGACATGGAAGCATCTAAATGAAGGTACAGCAGAATTGGATTATATTTTGACTAACAGAAAATACATATTTCAAGATTGTAATGTTCTTAATAAATTTAACACAGGAAGTGATCATCGATTAGTAAGGTGTAAGTTACGTGTCAATGTAAAACTAGAGAGACAAAAATTATTAAGAAAAACAATATTTACAGTTGATATTCCTAATCTTCAGAAACATTCTAATGAATTTAAATTAGAACTTACAAATAGGTTTCAAGTGTTGGAGATTTTGAACATGATTCAGATTTGAATGAAATTAATATGAAAATAACTGATACACTTTTAAAAACTGCAACAAACATAACTGGTAGAAAAAAGCAGCAATTGACTAATAAAATTTCTACTGAGACTAGAGAATTTATGAAGAAATGGAAGGAATATGAAGATATACAAAAATGATGTATTAAAAAGAATTGAAGTTGAAAATGATATAAGAAAGTATAACTGTGAAATAGCAAGGAAAGCTGTAGAAGAAAATAAAAGTCTCAAAAATGTTAAACAACATTTTGGTATTGGTAGGAAATTTATATCTGCAATAAGAAAAAAAGATGGAATTATTACTAAAAAGAGAGATGACATCATGAAATTGGTAGAAGATTTTTATCAAGAATTATATAGTAATAAAGAACAAGTACCTCCTATATCTATTACATCTTCCGAGTTGCCCAGAATTTTAAATGAAGAAGTGAGACATGCAATTAAGTGTATGAAGAAAGGAAAGGCTCCAGGAAATGATGGAATTATAATTGATATATTAAAAGAAGCAGGTGAAGAAATAGAAACAATTTTAGCAAAGTTATATACCAAATGTCTAAATGATAAAGATGTACCGGAAGATTGGAAGAATGCATTAATAATATTAATATTTAAAAAAGGTGATAAAGAAGATATTAGAAATTACAGACCTATTAGCCTTTTATCAGTTTTATATAAAATTTTTACCAAGATAATTATAACTCGTCTACAGAGAACTTTGGATTTCCACCAACCAAGAGAACAAGCTGGATTTAAAAGTGGTTTTAGTACAATAGATCGTATCCAGGTATTGAAAGAAGTCATAGAAAGGACAAATGAATATGAGTTGTCATTATGTTTTGGATTTGTAGATTATGAAAAGGCATTCGATTCTATACACATTTCTTCAGTGATTAAAGCATTGGATCATCAAGGTATAGATCCAGGATATTGTCATATTTTAAAGAATATTTATAAAAATGCAACAGCAACAATTAGATTACATAGTGATACTGGAAAAATCAACATTGAGAAAGGTGTAAGACAAAGGTGACTCCATATCTCCAAAAACTCTTTACAGCAAAGTGCTGCAAGAAGTATTTTGTGGATTAAAATGGGAAACTAAAGGAGTGAAAGTAAATGGAGAGTATTTAAGTCATTTAGATTTCACAGATGATGTAGTTGTTTTTTCAAATAATGCTTCAGAGCTGCAGGAAATGTTGCAGGAGTTAGCAGATGAAAGTAGAAAAGTAGGACTAAAGATAAATGTTAAAAAGACTAAAGTAATGTTTAATCGATTTGCTCAAAATACGAAAATAAAGATTGATTATGAAGAATTAGAAGAAGTTAACAGTTACAAATACCTTGGTCAGATTATTAATACAGATGAAAACATAATGGAGGAAATTAATCATAGAATTAAACTTGGTTGGAGTGCTTTTGGTAGAAATAACTTGATACTAAAAGGAAATATGCCTATGTGTTTGAAAAGGATGTTTTTTAACAAATGTGTTTTACCAGTTCTTACTTATGGATCTGAGACTTGGACACTTAATAGAAGAGCAATACAGAGACTTCAGACCACTCAAAGGAGTATGGAGAGATGTATGTTGGGAGTAACAAGAAGAGATCAGAAATGCAATGTATGGGTAAGACAGCAAACAGGTGTTACTGACCTTATTGAAAAAATTAAAAGATTGAAATGGAGTTGGGCTGGACATATTGCTAGAAGAGATGATAATAGATGGACAATTGAAATTTTAAACTGGATTCCAAGAGATTGTAAAAGACCCAGAAAGAGACCACATGTGAGATGGATGGATGAAATAAGAAAATGTGCAGGGGTGTTGTGGAGAAGAGAAGCTAAAGATCGGAGAAGATGGATTAAACTTGGAGAGACCATCATCCTGCAGTGGATTAATAATGGTTGATGATGATGATGATTGTGCCTTTGAATTGCATAGAGAATATTTTCAAGACAATGAATTTGTAATCAATATATTTAATTTATGCATTTTGAGTGGAGACATATAAATTATTTTTAGCATCATTAGCATCTGTTTGTATTATCTTTGAACTTTGGAATTCAGTGTTTATAAATTAATACAAACAGATGCTAATGATGCTAAAAATAATTTATATGTCTCCTTAATATTAAATATATTGAATTTACAAATTTAATTAATATTGAATTATTATAATGTATTAATGGCCCTATCATCATCATCATCAACCATTATTAATCCACTTTTGGATGATGGTCTCTCCAAGTTCAATCCATCTTCTCACGATCTTTAGCTTCTCTTCTCCCAACACCCTGGCACCTTACTTATTTCATCTCATCCATCTCACATGTGGCCTCTTTCTGCACGTCTGTTACAATGTCTTGGAATCCAGTTTAAAATTTCAGTTGTCCATCCTATTATCATCTCTTCTAGCAATATGTCAAGCCCAACTCCATTTCCAAATCTTTTTAATTTTCAGCTAAGGTCAGTGGCCCCTGTTTGCTGTCTTACCCATACATTGCATTCTGATCTCTTCTTGTTACTCCCCAACATACATCTCTCCATACTCCTTTGAGTGGTCTGAAGCTATGTAGCTCTTCTGTGAAGTTGTCTAGAGTCTCAGATCCATAAGTAAGATCTGAGTAAAACACATTTATTAAAAACCATCCTTTTCAAACACATAGGCATATTTCACAGTTAGTATCAGGATTATTACTACCAAAAACTAATCCAACCAAGTTTAATTCTATGATTAATTTCCTCCATTATGTTTTCATCTGTATTAATAATCTGATGTATAAGATATTTAGTAACTGTAAACTTCTTCACAATTCTTCATAATCAATCTTTACTCTCATATTTTGAGCAAATCGATTAAACATTACTTTGGGTCTTTTTAACATTTATCTTTAGTCCCTTTTTCTCTTCATCTGCTGACTCCTGCAACATTTCCTGCAGCTCTGAAACATTATTTGCAAAAACAAAAACAACATCATCTGCGAAAATCTAAATGACTTAACTACTCTCCATTTACTTTCACTCCTTTAGTTTCCTATTTTAATCCATAAAACACTTCTAAACTGCTCACTGCTGCTATGAAAGAGTTTTTGGAGATATGGAGTCACCTTGTCTTACACCTTTCTCAATGTTGATTTTTCCAGTATCATTATGTAACTAATTGTTTCTGATTACATTTTTTATAAATATTCTTTAAAAAAATATGACAATATCCTGGGTCTATTTAACATTGATGATCAAACGCTTTACAATCACTGAGAGAAATGTGTATAGAATCGGATGCCCTTTTCATAATCTACAAATCCAAAACATAATGACAACTCATATTCATTTGTCCTTTCTATGACTTCTTTCAATACCTGGATATGATCTATTGTACTAAAACCACTTTTAAATCCAGCTTGTTCTCTTGGTTGGTGGAAATCCAAAGTTCTCTGTAGACGAGTTGTAATTATCTTGGTAAAAATTTTATATAAAACTGATAAAGGGCCCCTATAGGTACTGTAATTTCTAATATCTTCTTTATCACCTTTTTTAAATATTAATATTATTAATGCATTCTTCCAATCTTCCGGTACATCTTTTATCATTTACACATTTGGTATATAACTTTGCTAAAATTGTTTCTATTTCTTCACCTGCTTCTTTTAATATATCAATTATAATTCCATCATTTCCTGGAGCCTTTCCTTTCTTCATACACTTAATTGCATGTCTCACTTCTTCATTTAAAATTCTGGGCAATTTCGGAAGATGTAATAGATATAGAGGTACTTGTTCTTTATTACTATATAATTCTTGATAAAAATCTTCTACCAATTTCATGATGTCATCTCTTTTTTAGTAATAATTCCATCTTTTTCTTATTGCAGATATAAATTTCCTACCAATACCAAAATGTTGTTTAACATTTTTAAGACTTTATTTTCTTCTGCAGAGCTTTCCTTGCTATTTCACAGTTATACTTTCTTATATCATTTTCAACTCTTTTCTTTATTAATTAAAAAATTCGAGATATTCAATTCTTTTTAATACATCATTTTTGTATATCTTCATATTCCTTCTTTTTCTTCATAAATTCTCTAGTCTCAGTAGAAATTTTATTAGTCAATTGCTGCTTTTTCTACCAGTTATCTTTTTGTTGCAGTTTTTAAAAGTGTATCAGTTATTTTCATATTCAATTTCATTCAAATCTGAATCATGTTCAAAATCTCCTAACACTTGAAACCTATTTGTAAGTTCTAATTTAAATTCATTAGAATGTTTCTGAAGATTAGGAATATCAACTGTAAATATTGTTTTTCTTAATAATTTTTGTCTCTCTAGTTTTACATTAACACGTAACATACACCTTACTAATTGATGATCACTTCCTGTGTTAAATTTATTAAGAACATTACAATCTTGAAATATGTATTTTCTGTTAGTCAAAATATAATCCAATTCTGCTGTACCTTCATTTGGATGCTTCCATGTCCATTTCCTTTTACATTTTTTCTCAAAAAATGAATTCATAATATAAAGTTTTTTCTTTTTCTGCAAAACTCCACAAGTCTATGTCCTCTCTCATTTCTATTACCATAACCAAAATTACTACAGCAATTTCCCCATCTTTCATTTGTCTCACCAATTCTAGCATTAAAGTCTCCCATAACAATTTTAAAATGTTGTTTACTCTGATCAAAAGCCTTTTGTACATCCCATAAAAAATCTTCCTACTACTTCATCACTATGAGAACTCGTAAAGGCATAAACCTGAATTATCTGCATTTGCTATCTGCTATTAAGTTGTATAACTAATCTTGCCACTCTGTCGATAAACATCAATCTCCACAATATTGTTCTTCCACTTTTATTTATAATGAATCCTACCCACTTGTATTTCCAATATGTGTGCCTTTATAATAAAGTAATGTCCACTTTTAAATCAATTGCTTCTTCACGCTTTTCTTCTAACTTCACAAAGTCCAATAATGTCCCATTTAATATAAGACAATTCTTCTTTCACAATTCTTTGCAATCTTCAGTCACTGAAAGTGTCTGCAGTTGTAAGTACATAAATAAAAGTCATTAATGTGCAAAGCCAGGGTCCAAACAATCAGGAGACTTTTAGCACCTCCGCCTCCTTGAGTTAACCAACCGTTGTCTTGGTTGCCATGACATAGTATAATATAAAAAAATATATATATTATCATAAAAGGGATATAAATATCTGGCACAAGTACAATTTATAAGTATATATAGATATATAGTTTAATATCCAATACTGATTTATTAAGAAAATAATAATAGTGCTATCTATGTCATCCAAATGACACATGCAAAAACAAAATTTTTCAAGAGATCTTTAAACCATGCATGCAATTTTTGAAATCTCCTTTAAAATATATTTATTTAAAGCAAACAATGAAGCACTTATGGAAACAAAACAGGTTCTTTCTTAAAGTTTAATACTGCATTACATTGAGAATTTAATTTTACTTAATAAACCAGTGTGGGGTATTAATCTTGGATATTATATAATATTAACATATATAAACTAATGTTAGTTATTGCTTGGATCTAGAGCTATTCACAATTTTCACACTAGTCTCAGTTTTAATTATGTTAGAGCAAAAAAAAATTACATTAATAGAATCTAGAAAAAGTAAAGAAAGCAATAAGACTAAGACAAATAGTGATAACCATTTAAAAAATAAGGAAAAAATATTTCAATATCCTAAATAATTATTACTTTATTGTTTGTTCATAATTTCTAATTCATTATAAACTAAGTTTAAATTACATCTTCAGTTATAATTTTTTTGTATTCCTCACAAAATTATCTGTCAAAACATATAATATATTTTACCTGAGATAATTCATAGCTCCAGAATCTCCAAAATAAGTCATATATGAATTCTTCATTTTTACATTATACCCCAAAAAGTTAACAAATGTCAAAGATGTCTATAAGAAAACATTTATCCTAACAAAGATGCCAAACAAATCATTTCCAAAAGATAGACATGCATTTGTCTTCATAGCAATTGGCTTCTTGTTTACCTAAAACTAGAAATTGTAGGCTACTGTCTGTATCACTGATAAAATGAGTTTCATCTCTTCATTTTATATTTTTTGTGTACATCAGTGATGTTTATATTCTTTATGCACACCAATGATGCTATCTTGTTATATTTATTGTATCACATAGATATAATTTATTTGATATAGAATCCATTTGTTAGCTATAGACTTGAAAATAATATGATGAACATATAGCAAAAACTAGAGTGACTCAGCATGTATCAAGGCATAAACAAGAATCAGAATTTAATTATTAGCCTATATATGCAATCTTTTCTGTACATTTGATTATTAGTTTTGTAACTCATTATTTGTAAACACAAATAAGTCATATAAACATAATAATAAATAATAAATTATTAAACTTTTTGAGTATCATTATTTTTATAAGATAAGTGGATTAGAACGAGAAAATTACTATACATATGAATTCTATGATGAGCATAAATAAATATATAATTTATATTAACACCACACAACTACAAACTAAAATTGTAAAATTATCATTTTCAAAAAATTAAAATATTATTTAAAAAATTCCAATTTGATACTCTAGCTGAGTCCAATATTGGCTATACATTTAGGTTCATTGAGACCTTGTCTGTGAATGAGATTTACTTTAACTCTGATAAATGTTTATTTGAAAGCTGGTACTATTTTGCTTTATAACTTCATGAAAATTACAAAATTGATCAAAAAACAAAAAAATTAAATGCGATAGCTGATAAAAAATACTGTAAAAAAAATAAATTTCATCAGATATTTGTGATAGACATCTTTGGAAAGCTACATCAGAGAAGTCTATACAAATTCCCCCATAATTTTAGTTGATGTCTTCTTATAGTTTTTATGTCATTAAAGAAAGAAACCTGTTGATTGATCAGGTAAGAAGCTTCAGGATTACCTGCCTCGAGTAGAGGCAAAACCAAGTCACAATTAACTATCCAATAATATTTTATTAAATCATTGCGTTGTGGATTATGTGTTAATTAAACATAAGAAGTCTTTGCGGATGGTGAAACCATCAAGAAAACAAACCTTTTAAGAAGATAATGATTTATTATTTAGGTTTATTCAAAAACAAAAATGAAATTATTTCTACAATAACTATACACCAATTTTCCAGTACAAATGGCACACATCATACAGAAATTTTTAAATTTAACGATCTGGTCCAATAAAAATAATTAAAGATATGACTAAACACATTTGTTTTTTTATTTTTTGAGTTATATGAGTCTCTTGATATACTTGATATTTTGAAGACTTTGTATTTATATAAGAATGAACTTTTAAAAAATATAAAAATAAGAGAAAATATACCAATCTTGCTTTTCCGAAAAGACAAAATGAAGTGAGAGATATTTACCGTATTTCAAATATATAAGAAGAAAAAATTATAATTTATAAAGTCAAATCAATGACAACAATGAGTCCGGTTCATAATGAGAATAATCATTGATGTCTTTGAACTATTTTTACCACAGATGAATTTCCACAGAATTTCCTTTCATATCATTTTCATTATTGATCAACAGTCCTCTGCGTAGCATTCTAAATGAATATCGTACTATGGGAATTTATGTGAAAACTGTCAATATGCTTTGAGATCAAAATCCAGAGAAAATTGTTTTTGAGATCAATTAGAAAAAATTAATGTAAATACAGTGAATTGTTATATTATGCAGGTGTTCACCAATCATGTCAAGAAATATTTTTACAAAGAGTCAGAGACATATTATAAAAGAGAGAAAAAAATTAAAGACAAAGTTGAAATGTACATTGAAACTTAATAATGACATTTGGTTGATGAATTTAGATTCCATTGTCAACATAACTAACAATCTTAATAAATTTAAATTACAATTGCAAAGAAGAAACAAACAATAGCTGAAATAACTAGATATATTAACACTTTTAAAAATTTTCTGTCTATTTGATGAAGAATGAATTGAAAAATGCCAAATGTATTTCTGATGAACAAAAATTTACTAGAGAAGGCAATAATTATCTTCATGAGCTATCTATTTGGCAATGTTGATGTACAACAAATGATTGTAAATATAAATAGTATATTTTATTTAACTATGAAAGAAAATGAAATTATTTTCTTGCAAAATGATATAAGATTAAAAAGCTCACCATCCAGAACCTAAAAATCATTTTTGGAATCAAATAGATAAATAGAAGTATTCAAAATTTAAAAAAAGGTACATTTAATTTAACATTGTCTTTTGGCTCTGTTTGCATATGCATTTAACATTTTTGATTATAAATATAATTAAGTCAAAATCCTGTTTCCTTCTCAATAGAAGATCTCTTAGAATCCACTGCAGAATAACAATTAATAATTATATACTCAGATATTCAACATTAGCAGACAGCGTACAATGTAAATCTTCTACCTAGTAAATAGACTTCCACTTGGAATTTATATTTTAAAAGTGATTTTCTCTGTATATGGCCTTTTTGGTAAGAGATTTTAATTGATATTATTACATTGTAATATATAAACCTTAGAGAAAATTAAGAGTAGTCCTGCAAAAATCTGCCCATCCCTGATTTAAAACTACAAAATTTATTGAATTAAATAATTCATTATTTAAAAAAAAAGATATATCATTCTTTATTAATATTACTTTATTAAATTTGATTAATACATAAAATAAAATAAAAATTAAATTAAAAAATTATAGTTAAATTCAATTAATTTTGGAAATAATGATTGGAAATAATGATAGAGAAAAACGAACATTTAAAGCAAATAAAAGTTAACTGCTATATTACAGATTAAATTATATAAATTTACTTTATGTCAAAAAATATATATTACAATAAATTGTAACTGAAAATTGTTTAAGGTTTTAATAAAATATTCCAAAACAAAAGACCCGATTAGTGTGACAAGAGAAGAAAATTAAAATTTACAGCTAGTAAATGAAAAGTTGGTTGGTTATTTAATGGAAAAGCATTTCCATTTCCAACCACTTTATCAACCCGTTGATTAGAAGCAAGAAATCCATCATTTATTATACAATAGGTGCCTTGACACTGAGAATTTGACTTTTATACAAAGATATTATTTGGTTTAGATAGCAAAAATTTTAATAAAATTAACAAAGTTCAAAATATGTATAAATAATTTTATTCACTATTAAAACAGGAATTGTGTAAAGTATTCTCAGGATAATTGGTGTTAAATTACAGAAACGTTAATAATAGTAAAATTTTATTATTACAAAAGATAGATTGCAAATTATATTCTTTAAAAAATATATAGTTATATAACTTTATT
This sequence comes from Epiperipatus broadwayi, assembly GCA_028023455.1. Classification (NCBI taxonomy): domain Eukaryota; kingdom Metazoa; phylum Onychophora; class Udeonychophora; order Euonychophora; family Peripatidae; genus Epiperipatus; species Epiperipatus broadwayi. The sequence goes on along the minus strand of JAQFVV010001687.1, from coordinate 26,359 downwards.
TATAATAGTAACAGAATATATAAAACTAACAAAATATCTCATAATTCAGTTTCCATAATATTTTTATATAGAAAATTTGTTCCCATCCTACTATAAAGTAATAACGAGTCTGGCAATGGGTAGGGATTTATTAAGCACTACCATATGGCACCTATTGATAATTAAAGCTTATTTTAGATGACGAAACATGAATAGAGAAAACAGATTTGTAACATGATATATAGTGTTAACATATATATATATACGACTTCTAAATTTATAATTTCAAAGATCACTATATATTTTTACTAGCAACTACAAATTGAATATTTGAAGAGATATGTATTGTTGTACTAATATTTTGGCTGTAACAATCACTTTGTAGTCCCGATTATTTTTTAGTCATCATCAATAGTCATTAGGAAATGTGCATACTTTAAAAAAAAATTAAAAACTGTTCTAGAGATTACTTTTACAATGAATATACAAACCAATCTTTGAACCACAAATACGTTTACATATTAAAAATGTATGTTCTTTTTTTGCTTATATTTTCTGATGCTGTCTATTAACTTCTGCAAAAACTTTTCTTTTTAAAATACTTCAACACTATTTATTATTTTACCTCTCCAATGTAGTCTATTTTCTTTCATATATTCTCAAGGGTCTATTTCTTTCATGAAAACCATTCTCATGTTAACCATAAAACATCCCTCTATATATGTGTTGTATTGTTTATTCATTTTACAAATTTAATCCAATAAAGGTGTAATTTTAAAATAGTAGACTATATAGTATCAAACCCAAAAAATTGAATTCCATTGATTGGTTTTATGACCTCACCATTGTATTTTTAAAATTGTACATAGCAGCATTACATAAAACTCCTGTCTTTATATTGCTTTGTTAGAATGTCCAATTCCCACTTTAATATAATAAATTAGGAAAAGTAACAGTTATATATTAACTAATTTGATTTCACCAGTTATTTCCCATGAAAAAATACTCTACTTTTTAACTCATTAAAAATAGCAGCAGCACATTAAAATCTGTGCTGCATCTCAATACCTAAGTCCATCTTTCTACTTATAAGACACCAAAATACTAAGTGTTTTACATTTTCAAGTTGAGAATAATTTAAGATAAAAGTTGTTGAGGCTTATTTTTTCATTACTGACTGATAAAAAATTTTGAATTTTACAACATTGATTATTAAATTTAAATCTTTATATGTTGCTCAAAATATTAAGTGCATTCTGTAAATGCTTTTTAAAATGGAAAAAATGGTGTAATCATCAATATATTATAAATCCAGAATCTACAAAGATGAAATTCTTGTTTTCACATTTAATTTATTCAAATTAAAAATTTTGTCATTAAAACCTCTATCACATCTTGATCCTTGTTTTATTAAGCTTTCTATAAAGAGATCCAAAGATGACTGCTATAAAAATTGTTCTTGCTTTGTATCAACTTTTCTTTTGGATGCTTCAGATTTTTTACCTATAGTAATAACTCTTCCTCCCATTATATCATATAAAAGCCATATAATATGAATAAATTTGGGCAGACAACCAAGTAATTCTAAACACTGCCATAGATTTGTTCAGTTAATGAAGTCAAATTCTTTGACTAAATCAATAAAGGTAATTCTTTTATTCCTTCCATTTTTCTTACATTTGCCTGGGGGTGTATGTGACACATATATCATGATTCTTGCTTCTCCAAAATGCTATTAGATTCATCTGTGTGTGAAAACAACTTATTTAACAAAATTCTTGAAAATACTGTTGCTGTAGTATTACTATTAATTACATGGATTCGTTGTTTAGGACAATATATGGTATTTGATTAGTCAGATGTTAACTTGTTAATAGTAGTTTCAGTTAATATAATTGAGTTTTTTTCTTTATTTTCTTCAATTCAGAACAGATCAGTAGTTTTTAGCATTAGAGTCTACTACCTTACCATAATATTAAAATACTATTACTTTATTAGTACCATTAATTCATTTAGAAAGCTATTTTATGGTACTGATATCTTATTTTATTAAGACTAATGAATAAGAAATCTATAGTTTGTTTTGATTTTAAATTGTTTGTTGTTAAATCAACTTAAGAAGTCTGAGTCAAGAACATTTTTTTTTACTTCTGTTTACTTGAACCTTTACCATTAATATTAACTTCCAAATCGTCTTTATAAACAGTTCCAATTAAAATGTATACTCAAGCCTCCATAAAAACAGTTTGTGTAAGCATAAATAATGGTGATCATGTAGTGTTTGATAGCTTACTACTAATCCTGCCCAATAAGATTATGGTGACTATGATTATTCGAGAACTTAAGATATCAAAAAGTATGTCTGCTGAACTGAGTTCAGATGCATACAAATATACAAGCTAATGAGCTTCACTTCCAAAACATTATGTTTTTATTTTGGATTCAATAATTTGTAGTTAGCTAAAAAAATAAAAGGTAGCTACTGGATGGTTGCATTAGATCTTAGGAACTAGATGCAGTGCTCTCAGATCCAAGGCTCCTCACTAATGAAAGCCACAAGCTAGAAACTAGTCTAGGAATATTAGATGAGTAGGTACTAGATAGGAATTTGATAGGAATTTTATGCACAAACTTTCTTGAATCCATTGATTACTCTGTTTTGCACTGAATTGTGCTACTGTATAGAGAGTTTTGCTTCTGTGAATAACATGATTATAGTAACTTGTATATTTATATGTAATAAATTAATATGTAAAAGTAAAATACCAATAAATAATTTACTCCAAGGAAAAGCTCTTTTCAACAATTATCCATAGAAAACACTAATTACTAGGTTTATTTCTGAGGGTTTGAATATTTTTCAATCATTGATTTACTCTTTAGTTAAAAAAATTATCCAGAAATTCACTTAGTGACCAATACCTTAAGTCATATCAAAATTTTAAAAAATATGTTGTTTTTCTAAGACTGAATTCAAACTTAGGTTGTAAGAATGGCAGGTATGCAATATTAATTTATCTGACATTTATCCTAGTTTATTTTTATTATATCCAGTATATATTAAAAAGTACAATTAGTTTGAGGTTAATAATAGTCAGTTTGTATGCATATAAATAAATAATATGTCATAAAAACTGTTACAACTATTGTGTCTATAGTAATAAAAATCCATTATTATTAAAAAGCATTAAAAATATAGTTAATTATACAGAATGTTATGCTATGTTTACGACAAAATATACAGACTATGTATATAGTAAAACTTATTGTTTGTAGTCTATAGCTATTTTAATAATAAAAGAGATTCTTTGTAATGGATTTTCTGTAATAAATATAGTATTTTATTTACAAAGTATGAACATTAATCCTTTTTTTTTTATCTCAGGGAAGTGAACATTTAACCATTTCATTTTATTATGATCCTTTGATTTTAAGAAACATTATTTTAAAATGTTTTACTTTTTTTATTTATTCAAATGTTAAGATATAGTATAAATTTGTCATTTTAGACAGTATTTATAAAAAGGTATTTATTTAGTGCAGTTTAAGAGCAAACTGTGTTAAGGAAACAAGCAATAAGCAAGGTGAACTATTACAGATGATTATTAAGTGTCATCACTTGGTAAAATGATTGAATGGTTTGTCATTTGGAAATTCACCTGAAGAATCACATAAAATTCAAGCACTTTAGCTGTGAAAACACAGAATATCAATTGATCATTTTATTTTATTGATTAGATATTCTAGTCAGTATTCAAACCAAAAATGTAATATATGTATATACATTAAAAAGATAGTGGTTTAAAAAAATGAAAAACAATTACAGCTGAGTTCTAAAATTTTAATTTGTAAATTTATTGTTTTAATGCAAACTCTTTTTTATATTTATATTATGAGAGACAAATTAATTTACAGTCCTGCTTTCATGGAAATTGTAAAGCCATTAGACAAATAAAGGCAGTGTATCTTAAAATATCACCTATGCTGCAATTTAGCCTAGTTGAGTACAAACTGTAGATCACTTCAATCGAATAAAGGCTGCATGAATAAAAGTCAGTCTGTCTAACATTAAAAATGACTATCATTAGACTACACAAACTTAAAAATAAAGTGAGAATGCACAAATATTTAAAAAATTGAGAAACAATAAAATGAAGCATTGGCAATGTATGAGAAAGAGCAGAAAGATTAGTTAGTCATCTTAATGGAAGATATCTAAGTGAAATAATAAATCCATATTGTAATAAAATATTCAAAGACTTTTTTATATATAGATGAACACTTTGCTTTAAATCAGAGTAAATTCTATTTTAAAGATATCACAGAAGATTTTAATGTAAGAAATGAAAAATAGTTAAAAGATAAAAGAGCTCCTTAGTAAATTTGGATATGAACATAAAAATGAGAAATGATAAAGACATAAAATTTCCATTTAAAAAATGATGAGTACTATGATTTTTTTTGACAAATAAATTTAAAACAAATTAAAAAATCGAAGCATCCAAATTAAGACATAGCAGAGTTAAAAATTATGTTTTGATAAACATAAATAATGTCTTTCAAAACTGATATGGAATTAAAAGATTTAATATAGAAAATAATTAATTTGTCAAGTGTAAGGAACCTATTAATCCAAAACTAGAAAGATAAAAGCTATAAAAAATGCTGTTATCTCTAACTCTCAAAATCAGTTTAATGAATTTAAGCTAAAATTTGAAATTATTTTAAAACACATAAATATTAAAATGGCTTAGACTTGAATAAGATCACAGAATAAGATATATTTTATAAAGAATTTCTACAATATATAAAAAAACCCAACAATTTATCAATAAATTATCAATTAAGATGAACAAAAAAAAAAGATCTATTTAAAAAATCTGAAGTGATGTGAAATAAAATTAAAAAGATTTAATGAAATGGTAAGAAAACATATTGCTATTAATGAGTTATTATAGTAATATGAAGAAAAAAATAGCAGTGTTGAATAAAAAGAATAATAATACTGTGGAAAAGTACTATAAAGAAATGTTAGGAAATAAAAAACAAAATAACTTTTATAAATATGATGCATTTTGTGATGTCAAATATTTTAAATGAGAAAATGAGGCATGCAATTATATCTATGATAAATGGAAAACTTCCAGGAAATGAAAAAATTGTTATAGATTTTTTTAAAAAGCAGGTAAAAAAAAATTGTTGATCAAAGCTATAGACTGAATATCTAAATGATAAAAATATATTAGATGAATGAAAGAATGCAATTGTTATATTGATTTTTAACAAATATGAAAATAAATATATTACAAATTATAGACCTGATACTATTTAAACATTTCAATATAAGATATTATTAAAAGTAATTACAAATCATTTATTGAGAACATTTAAATAATCCAATAGAATAAAATGGATTTAATAGTGATTACAGCTCAACAAATGCCATCAAAATATTAAAGGATACTTAAAAAGTTAATGAGTAAGACTTGCCATTTGTATTCAATTTGTATATTAGACAAAGCCATTTGACACTTTAAGTATTTCTGTGTTGAATAATGACTTGGAACATAGATTCAGGATGTTATTAAATTCTAAAAAATATTTGTTAAAATGCAAAAGCAGTGATTAATATTTATAAGAGTGAGTGATAGAATAATTTCATATCTTCAAAAATTTTCTTAGAAGTTTTATAGGAAGTATTTTATATATTAAAATGAAAAGCTAAATGAATGAAAAATTAGTCATGTTTATTGACTATGGATTGCTAATATTATCCTATTACCTTAATACACATCTTTCTTTGGGGAATTTAATTTTAAGATTGTTAATTTGTATATACTTTGTTATAAAAAATTTCACTGAGGGGAAGTGCCAGTTGACATTCTCTTAACACCATGTTTCTGTAATTATCTGTTGAGAGACTTTGTTGATTTTTTGAAAACAAATGGAAAAATCATGAACTAACCCTTATCGATTTATTAATTTTAAAATGTTATTGATTTATTAATTTAAAAAAATCTGAAGGTGTTAGAATTTTCAAATAAGCAGCAACATCAAAATAATTTATCACAGCTTTTACATGCTTGATGCTTTTTACATTTGCAAGATTACTTTTGAAAAATTTTTGGAATGGAAAAATATTTGTATTTTGAGTAGTTAATTAGGAACAGATTGGAAGTTTTTGAGATATGGTCATGAAGAAAAATGAAAAAATCAGTTGGATGAATAAAATAACAAATGAAGATATTTTGAAAAGGGTAAAAAAAGAAAGAAAATTGATTGAGGAAATTAGAAATAGAAAAAGAAATTGGATTGGACAGCTACTAAGAAGAAAGTATAGTCTAATGACAGATGTTTTGGAGGAAATAGTGAATGGAGATAAGAAGGAAGGATGGAAAATATTGGCATTGTTGGATGATATAAGAGATGGGAAGAGTTACATAAAATTGAAGGACTGGGTAAGGAAGAGAATGGAATGGAAAATGTATAAATTGGTGGTGTGACTACTCCCTAGGCTTGTCCATGGGACAGAATGCTATTGATAATGAATTAAAGATTCATGATTAAACAAAAGTATATATGTTTACTTTTTTGTTTTATATTTAAATGTTTCATTTTTAAAAATAGAAGTTAATAAATTCTAGCATAAAAATAACAGAGAAAACTATGGCTGTTATGATCACCATGCTTTGTGAAACTGATTTCTAAATGTCATTATTCACAATGTTAAGATCTCTTGAGATAATATAAAAATAAAAAGCAATTTTAATATTTCAAAGCAGAATTTTATACATTTTATCATAGATTACCATTTATTCATTCATGTCTTAAAAATAAATTTAATTCAAATAAGATTTCATTGATTTTCTAAAGACATTCTATTCGATTGTTTCTTGATGACTATTTATTGATGAAAATGTTCTTTGTTCTCTGTTTATTATTATTATTTGAAAAATTCAAATATGGTGTTCTACAGTGTTTTTGTTTGTAAATATATATTTCTAACAAATTAAGTCCAATTTATTGAATCCTAATATAGAATAATGGATTAATAAATCAAATATAGATTGATTACAAAACATGTCATCAGGGAAACAATGCAAATGTCACCATGCAAAAGTGATAATATGCATGAAAACATGATAGATTAAAATAATCATCAAATTAAAGTTAGATGGAGTTTTTTTTTTTTTTTGTAAAAATAACATAATACAAAAAGAAAATATGATCTAAAAGCTTGTAAAGAAAATATGTTTTAGAAGAGCTTGTTTATAGATTTAAGTCTTAGTTTTAAGTTTTTAAAATACACAACAAAATATGGTGAGGTGTATGTTGGGATTAGCAAAATAAATAAGAAATTAAAAAAAAAATAAGTTGAGAAAACAAACATACATTACAAACACTAGAAAAGATAATAATAAATGAACAACTAAAGTCTTAAACTGGATTCCAAAAAAATGTAAGTGATCCAGAAAATGATAATATATAAAATGGATAGAAGAGATAAAGAAGATAGGTAGAGTAATGTGGAAAAGAGAAGCTATAGATGTGAAAAATTCAATTAAATTTTTAGTATATTGAGAATAGTGGAAAATTATGATAACTGATAGTTTTAAAAATATTATTAAATGTCAGCATATAAAAATTAAAATTCACTTTCCAACAAAAAATTAAAATAAAGCATAATTTGAAAGCTTCATTGAGTATTTTTCCGTACAATCCCACACACAATGCATTTAGTTATTCACAATGTTTGTTATCAGCATTTCAGTAATTAATAGAAAATTATATTATTTAGTTACAATGTATTATTAAGGCAAAAATAATAATGAAACTCCTTATAAATGTACTTCGAATCAATTATATAGATTTTCAAATATATAAGGATTATTATTATCTTTTCTTCTTTTTTTACCCCTTTTTAATTCCTGAATTACAGTATTCCCCATTAACTTCTGATTTTTGATTCCTATTTAAAATTTTTGACAGAATTTACTCTCAACGCTAATTCTTTATGAAAATTTTGAATAGTCTAAAGAAGACCGTAGAATGCAATTCCTAATGGCGATGCTTTACTTTAATGGGACATCACACTGAGCTACACAGGTAGTAAATACTTAAAGAAAACAACAGATCTATTGTTATATTGTCTAATTAATGAACCTAATTTTCATTTCAAATCAAAGTTGTACTGCATTTATAAATGAAGCCCAATATATTCATAAACTCTCGCTTCATGTTAAAATAAGTGCATTAATAATAAAAATATTTAATAAAATATTTAGGAACTTGTTTAAACTATTATATACATATACAATAGGCTTCACGACAACGATTAGTAGATAGATTTTTTATACCAATTGATACAGAATTCAAATTCAGACTGTAAAACTAGAAAATTGTTTTCAGCTTACAAGTAGCTAAGGTGGGGTTTTTTTTTGTTTTTTTTCATATCGCTGTGTCTCAATCAACTCAAGTAATTATTTTCTTATTAAATGGAAGTCTAGCTGTTTCATCTATAATAAAATAATGAAGGAACAAATACTAAAACCCTCACCTATGTATTATAGCTCTGGTCCTTAAAGATTGCAAAACTAAGTTTTATTCAGACAGAAATAGGAAAGTAAATACATTATTCACTACGATAACCAACAGGTGATTGGTGAGCGTTTATTATTTTTTCCATTATTATTTTACTAATTGAAAACGGCTAGATATTCATTTATCAAACAATAACAACTGGAATATCCAGTTTGACTAAGGGATCAGCTATTTGAAAAAAAAAAAAACCCTAAGCCTACTTGGAACTTGAAAATGATTTTCTAGTTTTACACCACCTGAATTTGAATTCTATATTAAATGGATATGGGAGCCAGCTTTATTAACCACTATATCGTCAAACTCTTCTTTATGGATATATATATGATCAGACACTTTGGGATGTTATAAATTAAATATATTTGTAGCCACAAATGGATTTAAAAAAATAGAGAAATTATTTTTTTACTATTACATAATTATCTCACTTTATATATTTTATTAAAAATATCGTATGTGGACTTTGACATTTGCTATGCATACGTGTGCATGGTTTTTAATAACTTTTAATAATTTGTATATATATCATTTTTAATTCTGTCTCATTAAAATCCTCTTATTAATATCGTTTTAATAAACATGTTGAACAGTGTTTCCCAACTTTTTCAGCTATACGATAAACACCATCTAATTTTTCAAAACAAAAATAAATAGAGATCATTATAAGAATATGCACAATATACAGACAAATGTATATTATTCTCAAATAATTTGAATTTTTCATACAAAAATGTTTGAAAAATATTAAAAATTAATACCGCTAATAGTTATCAGATTTATTCATATAAAATATTAATCTTATATTTAAAACCAAGTTATTAAAATCATTTTATTTATTTTAAGCCGACATGGTGGTCATCAATGTTGCCGGCAGGGATACAAATGGAGAGGGCTGATTTAGGCTATCACAGATTAAAATAATATATATTAAAAGAGGAGAGTTCGAGAAAATGTACTTCTATATTTAAGTCAAATTATTTATCGCGAATTAATAAATGTTTTTAATTATTTTCTACATTAAAAGGTTTGATCTTGTAAATATACTACTAGCTTGAACAAATCTAATATTATTGAATTCTTTGCTGACATTTGTTCTAAAACAATTGATTTAAAAAGTGGATGTATACTCTATTATAAAGGCAGAAATATTGGAAATACAAGTGGAGTAGGATTCATTATAAATAAAAAGTGGAAGAACAATATTGTGGAGATTGGTGGTGTATCGGACAGAGTGGCAAGATTAGTTATACAACTTAATAGCAGATACTAAATGCAGATAATTCAGATTTATGCCCAAACAAGTTCTCATAGGGATGAAGTAGTAGAAGATTTTTATATGGATGTACAAAAGGCTTTTAATCAGAGTAAACAACATTTTAAAATTGTTATGGGAAACTTTAATGCAGAATTGGTAAACAAATGAAAGATGAAAGTGCTGTAGGTAATTTTGGTTATGGTAATAGAAATGAGAGAGGACATAGACTTGTGGAGTTTGCAGAAAAAAAAAACTTTATATTGTGAATTCTTTTTTTTTAGAAAAATGTTAAAAGGAAATGGACATGGAAACATCCAAATGAAGGTACAGCAGAATTGGATTATATTTTGACTAACAGGAAATACATAATGTTCTTAATAAATTTAACACAGGAAGTGATCATCGATTAGTAAGATGTAAGATACGTGTTAATGTAAAACTAGAAAGACAAAAATTATTAAGAAAAACAATATTTACAGTTGATATTTCTAATCTTCAGAAACATTCTAATGAATTTATATTAGAACTTACAAATTGGTTTCAAGTATTAGTAGATTTTGAACATGATTCAGATTTGAATGAAATTAATATGAAAATAACAGATACACTTTTAAAAACTGCAACAAAGATAGCTGGTAGAAAAAAGCAGCAATTGACCAATAAATTTTCTTCTGAGACTAGAGAATTTATAAAGAAAAGAAGGAATATGAAGCTATACAAAAATGATGCATTAAAAAGAATTGAATATCTTGAATTTTGTAAAATGGTGTGGAAAAGAGTTGAAAATGATATAGGAAAGTATAACTGTGAACTAGCAAGGAAATCTGTAGAAGAAAATAAGTCTTAAGAATGTAAAACAACATTTTGGTATTGGTAGAAAATTTATATCTGCAATAAGAAAAAAAGATGGAATTATTACTAAAAAGAGAGATGACATCATGAAATTGGTAGAAGATTTTTATCAAGAATTATATAGTAATAAGAACAAGTACCTCCTATATCTATTAGATCTTCCGAATTGCCCAGAATTTTGAATGAAGAAGTGAGACATGCAATTAAATGTAGGAAGAAAGGAAAGACTCCAGGTAATGATGGAATTATAATTGATATATTAAAAGAAGCAGGTGAAGAAATATAATTTTTTTTAGCAAAGTTATATACCAAATATCTAAATGATAAAGATGTACGGGATAATTGGAAGAATGCAATAATAATATTAATATTTAAAAAAGGTAATAAAAAAGATATTAGAAATTACAGACCTATCAGCCTTTTATCAGTTTTATATAAACTTTTTACCAAGATAATTACAATTCGTCTACAGAGAACATTGGATTTCCACCAACCAAGAGAACAAGCTGGATTTAAAAGTGGTTTTAGTACAGTAGATCATACCCAGGTATTAAGAGAAGTTATAGGAAGGACAAATAAATATGAGTTGTCATTATGTTTTGGATTTGTAGATTATGAAAAGGCATTTGATTCTATAAACATTTCTTCAGTAATTAAAGCATTGGATCATCAAGGTATAGATCCAGGATTGTCATATTTTAAAGAATATTTATAAAAATGCAACAGCAACAATTAGATTACATAATGATACTGGGAAATGCAACATTGAGAAAGGTGTAAGACAAGGTGACTCCATATCTCCAAAACTTTATACAGCAGTGCTGCAAGAAGTATTTTGTGGATTAAAATGGGAAACTAAAGGAGTGAAAGTAAATGGAGATTATTTAAGTCATTTAGATTTCGAAGATGATGTAGTTGTTTTTGCAAATAATGCTTCAGAGCTGCAGGATATGTTGCAGGAATTATCAGATGAAAGTAGGAAAGTAGGACTAAAGATAAATGTTAAAAAGACTAAAGTAATGTTTAATCGATTTGCTCAAAATATGAAAATAAAGATTGATTATGAAGAATTAGAAGTTAACAGTTACAAATACCTAGGTCAGATTATTAATACAGATGGAAACATAATGGAGGAAATTAATCATAGAATTAAACTTGTTTGGAGTGCTTTTGGTAGAAATAACTTGATACTAAAAGGAAATATGCCTATGTGTTTGAAAAGGAAGGTTTTTAACAAATGTGTTTTACCAGTTCTTACTTATGGATCTGAAGCTTGGACCCTTAATAGAAGAGCAATACAGAGACTTCAGACCACTCAAAAAAGTATGGAGAAATGTATGTTGGGAGTAAGAAGAAGAGATCGAAAATGCAATGTATGGGTAAGAGAACAAACAGGTCTTACTGACCTCATTGAAAAAATTAAAAGATTGAAGTGGAGTTGGGCTGGACATATTTCTAGAAGAGATGATAATAGATGGACAATTGAAATTTTAAACTGGATTCCAAGAGATTGTAAAAGACTCAGAAAGAGACCACATGTGAGATAGATGGATGAAGTAAGAAAGTGTGCAGGGGTGATGTGGAGAAAAGAAGCTAAAGATTGGAGAAGATGAATTAAACTTGGAGAGACCTTCATCCTGCAGTGGATTGATAATGGTTGATAATGATGATGATCAACACACACATACAAACAGTAGATTTTTTTTTTAATATGCCAGTGAATCTTATTATCAAACAATGCTAAATTATTGATTGAAAATAGTTTAAGAACTAATATTGTTTGTCATAAAATTAATATAAATAATACTGTCTTTTTGCTTTTATATTTCTGCTACGGCACGTAAACACAAAGAATTAATATCACCTAATTTAAGGTCTTAACGTACTTCCATTACTTTTTAAATAGATCTTTGGTCAATTCTGCAAGGCTTTGATTAAATTTATCTTATCTCTTTTTTTTCTTTTTTTTCATTTGCTTTATTTTTTTGGATAACATAGTAGGCATTTCTTGTTTTTAGATAAATATTACTTGAAAATATGGCATTCTTATTACTATTCATAAAGATATTTTGTTTTTAATAAAGATATTCATTTTACTTCTCTTTGTGAATCTTCATGGTGTGATATTATCTTAAATCACAATTTTAGATTTATCTTTGATAATATTCACCTTAAATCCATTTTTTTACTGTTGTGGCTTGATTATTTTCTGACATCATTTGAAGATTTTTTGATTGGCTATAATAATGCTATTATTACTGGTGACTTAAAAATTCCAGATTTATTTCAGGGTAGAATTACTACATATTTTTCTTTGTTGTCTCCTAAAGCATTTAGACCATTTTGTACATTTTTGAAACTCAAGCAATATAATCCATTTATTAATACTTCTCATTTGTACTCTTGACTATGTTCTATGTATTTCACCAGTAGTTAGTAATTTTTTCTTTATCTTTGCTATTTTTTCTATTGATGCTCATCATCCACCTATTAAGTTTTTTATTAGAATATATTATTCAAAGTTAGTTATTCTAATATTTCCGGAAAAGATTATAGGAAAGATAATTCTATTAATTTTTGTAAGAAATTTTTTAAAGTTAATTAGGATTTATTATATTTCTATAAAAATGTGAACTATTGCTTAGATTATTTTTTTACACATTCTTAATAGTTTTATTACTTAATATATTTCCAATAATTTTTTTTTCCCAAAAGAGCTTTCTTCTGGTTTTTATACACACTCATTAAGATTATTAAAAGAAAATCTAATCAGATTTCTATTTTAAAATACAGAATATCTTTTTTTATAATAATTTTGTTAATTTCAAAAGATTGACTAAATATGTTTATAAAAGAGATTTACAAAATTACATTACTAAAATTGAATTTAATATTTTTTTAATCTTAAAGCATTTTGAGACTTGGATAAGGACAAAATTCAAGCTCACATTAAATGTAGATGACTTTTCCAAACATTTTTCTGAATTCATTAGATCACATAACATCTTCAAAAACTACATTATCTTGCAATTTTCCTATTGTTCTCTGCATGATTGATTATATCTCTAGCTTTGTTTGCTTCATTATGCTTGCATAGGTTAGCTGTATATCGCTACATGTGGCATTGCATGGCGCTGTCATCTTGAGTTGAAGCACAAGTAATCACCTGCAATTACAATGGATTGCAATGACTATTAGACTAATATATTGCCTTAGCTGATCCAAAAATCTTTAAATAATAAATATTCCATGTCACAATGAAAGAAAACTAATTTAATCTTCTTTGAAAATACCTGTGTTTTTTAGAACAATGTGCACTGAAAACTTAAGTCACTCACCCTCTAGTGGCAATTATTATTATTATTATTATTATTATTATTATTATTATTATTATTATTATTATTATTATTATTATTATTATTATTATTATTATTATTATTATTATTATTATTATTATTATTATTATTATTATTATTATTATTATTATTATTATTATTATTATTATTATTATTATTATTATTATTATTATTATTATTATTATTATTATTATTATTATTATGTTTCAAAGCAAACTTTATTGAGTCTAAAAGGTTACAGAGTCACATCTAGTACTATATTGATTTGTTACAAATGAAAAACAAATTACAACTTTTAGTATATAAGTCTTTATCTTTTCTGCATACTTTTTTTTTCTTCTTGTTTTTAAATTTGGTCTTCTATTTAGTTCAGTTTGTGCTTGCATCTTTTTGAAGTTGGAAAAAATGCTGATGTTGAAAATGTCATCATCTATCTTATTGGCCTTTATATTTCATAGACTGGATCTTTGTTTCAAGTGTGACCATGTGGCTGCAAACACATCTGGTTGAGCTAGGATGCTGTCTCTTTTTCTGAACAGTTCTAGTTTTATTGAATATGTTGCTGGGTAGCGTTGAGGGTTATTGGCAAGTGCAAAAGTGCATCTGGTACACCAGTAGGCATAAAGAATGTATGTTGCTGCACGAATAGCAGGGCTGTTGCATTTTTTAAATGTATTTATTATTTCATCAATTGAAATGATAGCCTTTCTGTATGTGGTAAACATTGTGCGACGTATTGTTTCTAGGGCACTGCAGGAACGAAAAAAATGATCTTGTGTCTCTTCTTCTCTATGACATAGTCCACACATGGGGTCTATATTTGTATAGAATCTATGAAATCTAAGGAACTGGGTTGTGGGTAGAGCATTGAGATTAAGCTTAAGTAGAAAATCAAATAATTTTGGTTCTAATGACCATTTTCTGAACTGTTGCAGTATATTATTATTATTATTATTATTATTATTATTATTATTATTATTATTATTATTATTATTATTATTATTATTATTATTATTATTATTATTATTATTATTATTATTATTATTATTATTATTATTATTATTATTATTATTATCATCATTATCATCATCATTATTAGTAGTAATATCTTTTTAATTATTTATTAATTTAGTGCATGGATTTTTCAACAACTTAACTATTAATAAAATTATCATAAAAGAGCCTACGGAGATTCCACCAATAAATAGAACTACCAGTGTCTTTATTAAGATCTTCAATTCTGCCACTGCCATTTCAGATTTAGCAATAATTAATCATATGTGTTTGCCCACATTGACCTAGATTAGTGGCTAATAAATTTCCCTTATGAAGTAGATAAGCACAACAGTCATGGTTCTACTAAAACTACTAATGTGACTCCAGCTGAATATAGGAAAATCAAATCCAAATGGTTTTATTGTTGGATCTGTAGAACAAAAGTGTTTGGAACATCAGAAAGAATCTATTTTTTATGCAATATTTTTTTAATTGTAGATTTTTGGGTTAACATCTAAAAAGAAGATTTTGATTTGAAATGACTTTTAGGTGGTGAAACTATATCCTGAGTTGTTGGCAAATCTAATCTACTTAACAGCTTTTTATACATTTTCTGTAAAATAATTTTTTTTTCTGATATCTTGTACAAAAATAGGTCAAAGGATAGAAAACCATTGTGATGGAGTTATGTTTGAGTATCCAAAAGTTGAATATAAGAACTTTTCCTCCTGAGATCAGCATTTACTAACAGATTATGCTAGTGCTAAAAAAACTGTTCTTAAAAATTTTGGCTACAATGCCAAGTAGTACCAGATATCTATCCTAGGAAGATATTAATTTTGATACAACCATAGCTAAATGAGGAAAATAAGTTAGGTTATGATCCCAAATTATTTCTAAACAACATGGAGGAGAGTTGGGTTTCAGTCTATTATTGCAAAAAAGTTATATTCAGATTACCTATATTGTCTTAAAGACTAACCATATCATATCCTTATTAAGGCATTTCTGTATTTTATGAAATATTATTGTCTTTTGAGAAATCAAAACAAGATCATCAGCTTAAATGAATTTTCTTCATTATGTTTTGTAAAAATCACCAGTAAATACGTTAAATAAAATAGATAAGTTAACAGAACCTTGAGAAAAAACATACTATAAAATTTGGTTATCTACTACAAATATAATTTAGTATTGCTTGAATTTTGCTGTGGGATAATATTTTGTCAAGTCAATTAATAGTTTTTTCTGATTTTACGAATTTTAGAAACTTTCAAAAAAAAAATCAATAAAGGAAGCACCCGTTTTAATTTATTTTGAAAATCTTTTAAATAAAGTTAGAAAAAATAAAACTTGTTCACGGCAATTTCCTCATTGCTTAAACTCAGCTTTCTATAAGTAGATGGCTTTTTATTATTGGAATATTTTTTGTTAATATGATTCTTTCAAGCAATATTTTATGAACATATAATTATGATACTGGATTTTTTTTTTTTTAATTATTGTTAGATTTATTTGGTTTTAAATTTTTATTTTTATTTTTTTACTTTTATGTCAAATTTTTGGAATATTTTCTGTATCAATGCTACTGAATAATTTTGACAATCATACCTTTGCTTTATGTCCTAACTTTTTTAGAAACTCTGAAAGTAAACTATCTGCTCCTGGGGTTTTTTTGGATTTAAGATAATCTAAGGCATATTTAAGTTCATCAACATCTATAGATTTGGTCAGATTGATATTAATGAAATACTGTGAAAGAAAATTTGCTATATTACTTAAATAATATCTTTTCTCATTTCTATTAATCTTGGGATTAGTAGTCTGATATATATGAATGTCAAACTCATTAGTATTGACAATAGTAATTATTAAGAAGTGGTTTTACTTTGAGAAATCTTTCACAATGATAACACCTTGTGACCAATTCTTGTAAGATTTTGCTTCTCCACAGTCGCTTCTAACCTTAACCAGTAATTTTGCAGAAAGCTCATTGCTGGTTTTGCTGCAACCTGAAATAAATTGCTTTTGATATCCATAAAGGTTGATTTCTCTGGAAGATATTATGAGTTTATTAAACTTGTCATAACAAGAGGGAAATGAAAAAAATCTATTAATACTCTTTCTTTAAATTCCATCTCGTATTGTTCAGCTATAGGCATGTTCCCATTAATGATTAGAATTTGGTTTATATTAAGTAAAGTGAAACTGATCTAATATCAGCAACTCCACAGGAAAAGAAATCATTTTTGTTGCAACAAAATATAAATCAAATTATTTTTGTAATTTGCTCAATCTTTTTAGTAGCTAACTCCAACTTTCTATTTTGATTAAACTCTAGTGAGAACCAGTGTACATATTCTCCATATTTGAACATTTTATTTTTACAATTAAATGTTTTTTTAAAAATAATATATTGATAATCTTAACATTATTTATTACAAATGCAAGCTTTCAAGTGATAAGCATTTTAAAAGTTAATATTTGAAATTTCAGCAATATAAAAATTAATAACTAAATGGTGTTCTTATTTGTAACAATGGTGCTTGATTTCAGTGCATGTAATTTGTCTATTTGAAAAGTTAGTAGAATGAAATATTAGATATTTGAATTTTATGTTACTAAAAGAAAGATATATTTAGGGTTAGTTATCTTCAAATTATGAATTTATTTAAACACACATTGATTATGTAAGTAAAGTTAAAGCCTTAGTAAATATTACTTCAAATTATGAAAAAATATATTAAAGATATTACTTATTCTTATTATAATTTTTAAAAATATTTTCTTTATCATTTTGACAAAAGCGAGTTTACCCAATTAGAAACTGCTTCTTTTCACTGTAACAAACTTTTTAACAGTTGTCTTTTTAAAAATAAATTGTTTCCACAGAAAATTTTCTACTAATATTGTAGTTTTGATTTAAAATAAGTCATATACAAAAACATCACATCATAATCTTTAATTTGTTAACAAATTACTGAAAATTACAATTTTTCTTTAGAAATCTAAATTATTCAGTAATATTTGCCCTTGGGATAAAACAGTCAACCAATCAGAAATTTTCATTTGTATTGTCTTCTACGCTAACTTCCTGATGGCATTATCAAGCTAATATATTATTGATAATCATGCAGAAGATTTATGTAATGTTAATGTCTTCAGATTTTTCTAACATATTAATATTGTGATTGTGGAAAAAAAGTTCATACTGTAATATTATATATAAGCTTAAAATAATGTAGAGAAGATATAGTGATTTCAGTATCACTGTAAAGGCCAAAATCCTCAAATCTGCACTAGATTATTGCTGCCTAGGCAAATTTGATTAATAGTAACTAAAATTTTGGAATTATTAACAAAAATATTTAAATCTAATTTGGATTTCTATTGCAAAAAGTTTATAAAATATTGAACTAATATCATTTTCTTTAATTATTAATACAAAGTAAAAAAAAAACTAAATAGACACTAATGAATATAATAGAAATCATATAATATTAAAAGATTACTAGAAAAACAATGGACTTATATTAAAATTCTCTCATGACTATGGTTTTGTCTCTCACACAGTATTCTCAAGCAAAAATTAATTAAATATAATACATTTATATATAAAAAAATCTTTAAAACCACCACTATCATTACTAATAAAAAATTAATAACAATACATTTATTTTCTCTTTAACAGATATGTTTCCAAGTGATCTTTTATATATAAAAAACCCAATAGAATTACTTTTTTCATTTTTATTTTTAAAAATTTTATTTATTTACAGAAACTCATATATATTCCAGTATACTAACCAATATACATTGTTGCTGGGTTTGTAAATATTCTGCATATTTGTGTAAGATGTAATAAAAATTGGTTTAAAAAATAAAGAATAGGGAAGATTTTTGACAATGACTACAAGGAGGTAGTTGAAATGTTTGTACATAATGTATTGGAGTATACATGAGTTAATGTATTGGAGTTTATATGGGTTCATGTAAATAAATGAAGTTTTTTTTTAAAAAGGAAGACAGCAATTCTATCGGATTTTTTATATATAAAAGATTTATATATAACAGACATTCAGTTCCATAATTCATTTCAAGTACTATCTACCTTTAATATCAAAGAAAATTTTCTTAAGATTGATAATCTCAGATTCAAAAAGACTACATTGTAAAATAGTATGACCCATATAAAGTTCATGAATATACAAAACTAAGTAATGATAATTATTTTAATTCTACTTTGATGAACTATAACTCTTTCATTACAATTTTGATTTATGTAAATGAGGCATTTATATTCAGTACTTAAGATTTGCCCATATATAAGCATTTAGGTTGAATGAATAAGTGGATTCATTTATTCGTTGCAAAGACTTTATCTTGTGTTGGAAATGAAAGTGTTCATTTATTATTATTAACATTCATAAAAAGTGCATGTACGTTAACTTGAAAGGCTAATCTTTAGTTTATTACAATTTATAAACATAGCAATATATAAATAAATGCCTCATTTACATATGTTTAGTTTCATTTAAGAGTGACATTTCGTAAATTCTAGATAATTTCGTTGATGTCATTCATTCAGACATAGAAAACAGTAATTTAAAGTGATTGATTTATCCTCATACTTTCATATCCAGTACTTAAGATTTGCCTATATATAAGCATTTGGGTTGAATGAATAAGTGGATTCATTTATTTGTTGGCAAAGACTTTATCTTGTGTTGGAAATGAAAGTATTCATTTATTATTATTAACATTCGTAAGCTTGAAAGGCTAATCTTTAGTTTATTATAACTTTGATTTATATAAATTTTAGGACAACTACAAGGATTTTTAGAAACTGTATCAGAAATACATTTAACAATAATAGACTGTTTTGAAATATTTAATAAAAAAATTAAATCAAGACTTTTCTTCCAAGTAACATCTCATACCACTTTAATAAATAAATATTATTATTAATCAGTCTATAAATTGGATTTAAAAGATAAATATATGGTTTTTCTCATTAACATTAAAATTTTTAGTATAAGACTTACAAATATTCTTATTACATATAATATTGTTAAGGAAATTATAATGGTAATCTAAATCGTTATAATTTAAAGCAAATTGTCTTTTTTTAAAAAATAAGCAGTAGTTTCAAAATGATTGAAGTCTTTTTTATTCATATAATAAAAAATTATAAAATCAATTTTCTTGGGACTGAAAGATTGATAACTTTCAAATCTTATCATATTTCTTTTTTTTTTTCTCCTTAATATAACAACCACAAGATAAAGTATCATTAATCTTATAGACATTCAAATCTAAAATTTTTAACTTAACAAAATCAAAAGTACCCCCCCCCCCCATAATAAAATTTAATAGTAGAATCAAAACCATTTAACCATTTTAAAAGTCATCCAATTTATCCATATCAATAACAAATAATCATCATTATATGTCTCAAACAATTTCAGAAAGTATATAAAAATGATTAATAAGACTGCACACTAAGAAATTAATGTAGATAGAACACATTAAAGGAGAAATAATCATTTATCCATCCTTTTTTAGTTTTATAAAACACATCTTTGCACCTAAAATACATTGAATCTTTTAATAGTAAAAGCAATCATAAATAGCAGTAATCCTATCAGTAGAAAAATACCAATGCTTTTCCAAAACAGGAATTAAGACCTTAGTACTTTTTAATTGGAAAACAGATTGATAAATATTTTCAAATTTATTCTACTAAAAACACAATTTTCATGTAAAACAAAACTATTAATTTTATTAAAAGCTTCAAAATAAGAAGAGACAATAAAAGTGATTAAAATTAATATAATCTTTAAATTTTTTTACAAAAATTACAAAATTTATATCAACAACACCCCTTTGTTAAGTCAAAAATACATCTTAAAGGAAAATTATTTTCATGAGACTTAAGATTTAACAAAAAAAGCTTAGCAGAAACCTACTCACAAGTTAACAATTTAAATAAATAGCTCTATCAAATTTTTTCAAAATAACTTCTAAAATATCAATCTAGATTAATATTTTCTTTCTGTGATCATTATTTAATATTATATAATTCTCATTATTTAACTCTAAAAAATTCCATGTTTAAAATCAATATTATTTAACAATATAAGTTAATAACCTTTATCTTTTTTTAATTTGATAACATCATTTGTCTTCAATTGTCTCTTACGAAAATGCATTTACTTTGAAACAATAACAAATTTTTCCCTCTCAAGTAATTGCCTTTCAAAATTGTAAAGTTACTTTATTCTGATTTAGAAATTCAATTGTAGAAACAAAATCAATTATCACATTCCTACTAATGAATCTACTGATCATCTTTTAGCTTACAAAATAGATTGACTTGATATAACAAAAGGTGTGATTATTTAAAAGTTTATATAAATGATTCTTTGGTAATTTAACTTATGAATTATCTTAGTAATTAATCTAGACTTGTTCATTCCATGATCAGGTTTATATTCTCAGCAATATATACATTAATAAACCATATAAATTATTTACATTGTTAAACACATTATATATAAATAAATGAAAATAAATAAAAATAAAAAGTGTAACTTTAAATGGGTATATTGCTTTATTAGTATCACAGCTAGGAGAATAATTGAAAATAAAAATAAGTCATTAAAAAATTAGAGGATGCTTTTATATTTTCTCAATTGGCCAGAGCTCACAACCAGAAACTGCCCCAATTCTCACTACCAAACAATTAGAAAGTCTAATAAAAAATACTTTTTTTGTTCTTCTGTAAAAAACTATTGCAGAGGCCTTTATCATGTAATGGTTTATTTAACCATTGAATCTATATTTTATGGATATAGATACAATTAGAGCTATAATAATAATAATAATAATAATAATAATAATAATAATAATAATAATAATAATAATAATAATAATAATAATAGTAATAATAATAATAATAATAATAATAATAATAATAATAATAATAATAATAATAATAATAATAATAATAATAATAATAATAATAATAAAGTAGTCAAACATGTGAATTTTTCAATTGTGATTGACTGAGGGAGGAAAGCAATGATGTGACATAATGTAGAAACAAGCCTCACCCACTTTTTATATTTGGAAGCCAATCAGTTATTACAGCTTTTGTGGCAGAGAGAAAAAGAGAGAGAAAGTTTTCAAGTATTTTTCTTGCTTAATGCATATGTTTCTAAGTATAACCACAAATATAGTTAATATTTTGCAAGCTAAAGAAGTGTTATCAAAATATTTTAAGAAAATAAATTAAATTTATATATGCATATATAATTATATTTTTATTATTATAAATTAACACTTTATAGTAATTCTACAAACAAATATTTATCCATTAAAATATACAATTTATATATTACATTAAGAAATTTATTATTAGATAAGATTGGTGCTCATGTCTAATGGATCATATCTTTTCTGTCACTATGAACCTAAAAGGAAAATAACTAAACTAGAAAATTTAAGCTGTTTCAAGGCATTTTTAATTATTGAAATATACACTTAATGAATGATAAAACTTACAGATTTTTGTGATTTTACATCTGGAGTCTATTGTAACTCTTAGAAATATCACCCTAAGTATTGCTATGTATAAAGATCATTCAATTGTAGATTTTTTATTAAACAGTTTTTTATATTACTTACAGTCATAGTGAAGTTTATTGACACTTTAATAAAAAAGAAATCAAAGCAATTGTAGAAAAAAATTAACATTTCTCCTCAAATTGACAAATCATTATTTATTTTTTTGAACGATTTTTTAAAATAAATTAACAGTTCTTTAAACTAGCAGAAAGTCACATTAAATTTTAAAGATCACAATAGTTTTTAAATAAAAAAATGATATAGCTAATTTTACAACTTAAAAAACTCTTATAATAATAGAAGTTATTAAAATATTGTTTTAGAAAAAAATATGTCACAATAAAAAAGTAGAAAAGATACTACACCACTAGCTTCTAAAGAAAGTAAAATGTCTGCTTTATAGGATTATTGCAGAAGTGTTTTAACATATCCACTTTTGAAATTCTCTCCTCTATTTAGTATGGAAAATAATCTGTTATTATTGAAAAATTTAATTATAATTGTAAATCAAATTAAAATATTGTAATTAATCATAAAAAGTAAAAAAAAAAGAACAATATGTGATAGCTATTGCAATTTTAAATGAATTCACAATTACCTAATAACATGAGTTGTCATTTATGATTATTAGCATTTTACTAACTGTGATACCAATTTTTTATTATTAAAAGTTGTACTTTTATTAAATAAAATTTTGTAAATAATTGGCTACTGGAAATATAATCTCTGACAATAACTATTATTGTTTAGTTTGTTTCTAATGGTTTTTAATCTTTTCACGAGTTTATGAGTATAACCTTTTTTATTCAGAATATTCCAAAAGTTGTATAATGTCATCAACCTATCTTAACTTTTTATCTTTTTGGTTATCTCAAGAATACCAGTTTATAATAATAAAACACCATTATGTATCTAATTTTATTTTTTTCTATAAAAAAAATAATCAATTGTGGTAGGGATTGATTAATTTTGTTAATCATTTTCATTACTAAACAAATTTTCTTCTTAATTTATATTAATTATATAGTAGTATCATTTTTTTTTCAAATTTCAGAACTATAGTATAACAAAAAATAAACTAATGCACTCTATCTAACAGTGCAATCAGATTTTCTATGGCACTATTCTAGGACAGAAGTTTTGATTTGCACAATCTCCATTCAATAGCCATTCTTATTCTATCTTCTAAAAATTCAAAGTCTATGATTTGATTAAAAAACTTTAATAATTTTGGACTCATCTCACATAGTTACTCAAATCTAACATCAAGTCATTAATATATATTTTAATGGTTTGATTGTAAAATAATTACAGATTCATGATCAAAACAATAGATATCTATGACTTTTTCTTTTGCTTATGGTATTGTTTCTGGAGTTGATTGAGAAATTTTACTAAAGCTGATTATTTTTGTTTGTTTTTTCTTCTCATAATATGATTAGTGTTTTTGAAAAAATTTTGATTAGGATGATGATATGCAGATATATCAATGATAAAGTAAAATTTTCAATTAAGAGTAGCATTAAAAATAATAATAGTTTATAATCATTTTAAATTTTAAAGTTTTTTTTTAAAACTATTGTCTTTAATAATAGAATTTATAATTAGTTATCAGTCAGCATTTTTTTAAAAACAATTTCTTCAAGACAAATATTTTAATCACTATTTCTTAGGATCAACTTTTTGCAATATGCCCTTTTTATTAATCTTTTCCAATTATATCTTTTAATTTCATTATATATAAAAAACATTATTAATTTATATTAATCCTTTTATTGAACATTAAACACATGATTCTTAAAATATTAATTTAATTATATATATAAAATACATATTTTGCAGGTTCATCCATGTTAAAAACTTTTAATATTAATATACTGACGTTTCGACTTGGTCACACAAGCCATCCACAGAGTTATAAAAGATAGAAAGACGGTTGTAGAGGCGCTACAATCACTTATTTGAATAAAATGTTAAAATTCCACCAATAGCAAAAAATGTTAAATTTAGGAATGTTTTTTTTTAAAAAATCTTTCCAAATAGGAGGAAGTTTGCATGTATCATCTCGCTTATTGATACAATCTGGCCTTTTAAGTATCTCAATGGCTTCTCTAATTTTGCATTGGTAGAGATTATCACATCTGGATATGATCCTGGTACTAGAAAAATCAATTTTATGACCTGAATCTATAGTATGGAGTGAGAGTGCTGATGATGATGAGTGTTGTTTAACTGCATTAGCATGCTCATCTCTCCTAACACTGATGCGACGATTAATCATACCTATGTAAGAAACTTTACAATTTTTATGAGATTTGATAGACACCATGAGATTCAAGAGGGATTGAATCCTTAGGCTTGGTTATTATATTGCTGATCTTTTGATGAGCAGAAAATGCTGTATCTATATTATAGCATTTTAATATACGTCCGATACTGTCTGTAGTTCCTTTTACATATGGAACACAAATCCTAATAGCTGATTTATCATCTTTTTGTTTCCTATTTTGTCTATTTTGGGCTTCAAATAAGGCTTTTTTTTTATAAATTTGTAATTATAACTATTTGCTAATAAAACACTATTAATATGATTTATTTCTTCTTTCAGATGTGTCTCATCTGAAAGGTTAATTGCTCTATTTAAAAGAGTTTTGGCTATAGAAACTATCTGAGTTGGGTGATGATGAGAGTGGAAATGCAAATATCTGTCTGTGTGTGTATCCTTTCTGTAAATAGAAAAAGATAAACTATTTGGTGTTCTGGTGACTAGAACATCAAGAAAAGGGAGTTTTCCATCAGACTCTGTCTCCATTGTAAATTTAATATGAGGATGCATATTATTTAAATGTAAGAAAAAATCATCTAATTTATTTTTTCCATGTTGCCATATGACAAGAAGTGTCATCTATGTATCTGATCCAAATGAGAGGTTTTAAAGATGATGATTCTAAAGCACGAGTTTCTATATATTCCATGAATAGGAAACAAAAAGATGATAAATCAGCTATTAGGATTTGTGTTCCATATGTAAAAGGAACTACAGACAGTATCAGACGTATATTAAAATGCTATAATATAGATACAGCATTTTCTGCTCATCAAAAGATCAGCAATATAATAACCAAGTCTAATGATTCAATCCCTCTTGAACTCATGGTGTCTATCAAATCTCATGTAAAAATTGTAAAGTTTCTTACATAGGTATGAGTAATTGTCGCATCAGTGTTAGGAGAGATTAGCATGCTAATGCAGTTAAACAACACTCATCATCATCAGCACTCTCACTCCATACTATAGATTCAGGTCATAAAATTGATTTTTCTAGTACCAGGATCATATCCAGATGTGATAATCTCTACCAATGCAAAATTAGAGAAGCCATTGAGATACTAAAAGGCCAGATTGTATCAATAAGTGAGATGATACATGCAAACTTCCTCCTATTTGGAAAGATTTTTTAAAAAAAACATTCCTAAATTTAACATTTTTTGCTATTGGTGGAATTTTAACATTTTATTCAAATCAGTGATTGCAGCGCCTCTACAACCGTCTTTCTACCTTTTATAACTTTGTGGATGGCTTGTGTGACCAAGTCAAAACGTCAGTATATTAATATTAAAAGTTTTTAACATGGATGAACCCGCAAAATATGTATTTTATATATTTAACCCGTGCAAATCTTCGTTTTAACATA
>JAQFVV010001686.1:0-52231 GCA_028023455.1 Epiperipatus broadwayi | reverse complement strand
TGTTATTAAATAATCAGTTTTCATAAAAATGGAATATGACAAAAAAATAAACAAGACTAGAAATGTGCATAATAAAAATAAAGTCATAAATTTTTTATGATATGGAAGGATTTTGACACAGCAAATATATAACTTGGCTATGATTTTGTTTAAGCATTTAGCTTATGCACAAATATCTGAATTTCATTAAGAATAACCAATTGAAATCACATTACAGAAAAAAAAGAAAAACATTTATTTTCTAATATATTGTGAAAAAAAGAAAATCAGAAACAATTGTATTTAAAATAAAAAACATAAACAATAAGAGTATAAATAAATATTTTTTACATTCCTAATTTCAAAATAAATAATATAATATTGAAAATATTATCATATAATGGTACTATTTATAGATTTTAAAACTGAAAGCCATACAAAAAGAATAAGCAGAGAAGTCATAGATAAATTTATTACATTGTATAATGATTCATAATGAAGAAATATATAATTTAGCTAAAATTGTGATTTGCCATACGATCAATGCACAAGAACTTCTGTATTTATTTAAATATAATCCAATTTGTATTATATTACATAATCAGTTTATAAACTAATAATTAGCATTAAGCTAATGCACATGCACTTTGTGGATTTTAACAATAAATGAATACTCCCATTTCTCAAATACAAGATAAAGTTTTTGTGAAAGAATAGAATAAATCATCTATTCTTTCATTTATTGTTAAAATCCACAAAGTGCATGTGCATTAGCTTAATGCTAATTATTAGTTTATTACAGTTTAAAAAAACAACATGCTACATAAAAATAAATATCTTATTTACATAATCAGCTTATAAATATAGAGGATTTGAACACAGATTTTCAAGCACCCTTCAACTATCCACATTATCTCATACAACTGATACACATGTAGAAAACATTAATAATCACCAATATATGTATTTCATGCTGAACCAGCACCCATCAGTTGGTCCAGATTATCATTTCCCACACATATATACAACCAATGCTCAATTTATACAGGTTTGTGAAGAGTGCGTGGTTTTCAAATATTTACATATCAAGCTTGTATCCTGTCCCTCCTTCTTATATGTATTTAATAGATACTGTCCTATACATGAGAGGTCAGAGTGACTTCAGGTCAACACGGGCATGGCAATAATATTAGCATCAGCATGGGATTTGAGTTTTCATCATCAGATTTTCAATAATATGGATGGCTAAATAGTTGGAGGTTGCAGTGGATTGAAGCCTGTCCATTAAAGTAGGAAGATTTGCTATCTTAATATAAACTGAGCATTGGTTATATATATATATGGGTGGGAGATGATAATCTGGACCAACTGATGAGTGCTGGTTTAGCATGACATACATATATTGGTGATTATTAATCTTTTCTACATGGGTCTGGTCATGTGTATCAGTTGTATGAGATAATGTGGATAGTTGAAGGGTGCTTGAAAATCTGAGTTCAAATCCTCTATACTTACAATTAAGCTTCCAGGTTTGTGAAGAGTGCCTGGTTTTCAAATATTTATAATCAGTTTATATAAATGTGCATAATCAGTAAGAAAGATTCATTTCATTGTTGAACATTGTTCAGCCAATAAAGCTTCAATTGTTAATCAAATACCATAATAAAACTAGTATCATTGAAAATACACTATTTAACAAAATTTATTTTGTAACTAGATGAACCACTATTCCATACATATTGCTAATCTGATTGGTATCATTTATATATAGATGCCAAAAACATGTCACAGAAAAAAAATGGCATTCATTCCTCTTATCTTATAATTTATGTCAGTGAATCATTCATTTAGTAAATATTTTATAATATACACATGAATAACTGGCCCATTCTGGTATTTTTTAAAAGAACAACAATATTTAGTCCAGAAGCATTAATAGGAAAACCAGCATTTTAATATATCTCCAGTTTGCTAAGCTTACCATTAATTGTCAAAATAAAATATCGAACTTTTCTTTAATAACTCATTAGAAATGTTTTATTATATTTAAAGTTCATTTTAGTCTACATATTAATATTTACATATTTTGGCATTTTTGCAAAATAATAATTTTTTTTATTTAATACACAATTTCTGTTAATTATGCTTTTTTACAAATTGTGCACATCTTTATTATACAAACCAAAAGTTTCTTGGATATAAATTTGTAATAATTCATACATTAAACTATTAATAATATTAAAACATAACAAATGTAACATATTTTAAATTATTTTTTTTAAAAATATGTAATAGTTTCCTTTACTAGATTAATAATTTGTGATGCTGTAACTTCAATGTACAATTAATTGCACAGTATTACATTTTAACAATGAAATTGAGAGTATTATTGATAACATTTTTTACATTTGACTTAACAATGACATTCATAGACATATTTACTTCTAATCTAGTAATAAATTTGTAATAATTT
This sequence comes from Epiperipatus broadwayi, assembly GCA_028023455.1. Lineage (NCBI taxonomy): Eukaryota > Metazoa > Onychophora > Udeonychophora > Euonychophora > Peripatidae > Epiperipatus > Epiperipatus broadwayi. The sequence goes on along the minus strand of JAQFVV010001686.1, from coordinate 49,779 downwards.
GTACTTTGAACTATTAAAAAATTATTAAAATAATGTAAATTTAACATATTTTAAATCAGCTAAAATCTATAATAGTTTACTTTACTAAATTAATAATTGGAGTTGTTGTAATTTCAATATAAGATTTCACAATATTATATTTTAACAATAAAATTGAAAGTTTTAATGATAGAGCTTTTACTTTTTCATTAGCAAGAAAGTTCATAGATATATCTACCTGTAATCTAGTAATAAATTTGTACTTTGAAGTATTAAAATTTTTTAAATAAAACAAATGTAACATATTTTAAATCAGTTTTTTTTAATATATAAGTTTACTTTACTTGATTAATAATTGTAGACGCTGTATTTTGGCATAGGATTACACAGTATTTTAGTTTAAAAATAAAATTAAAAGTTTTAATGATAGCATTTTTACTTTTGCATTAGCAATAAAGTTTATACATATATCTATCTGTAATTTAATAAATTAAAATGAGAGCTTCTTATAATAATAAGTCAGATTTTTAAAAATAAAATTATAACTTACTTTATTAATTTATAAAGATGACTCCTTCAATTAAATTAAATTTGTTGTGAACAATGATTTTAGACCAAAGGTTAGAATAAGAAAGAAAATTAGAGAATTATAAGATAAGATTATCAGGGAAACAGAAATTTATCTCTTCTTTTTAATAGTTATCATTTAATATTAAATTTAATAAAAGATATAAATCTACCAATATTAATATTATATATATATAATTTATCAGAAATATGTGTTTATGTTAATTTCCAGATAATACATAGTAATTAAATATTACAAAAGTGCAAAAATATGTGTAAAAATGTAAATGAATAGCTAATCTATAACATAAAATGACTAAAACAAAAACGTTTTTTCTCCAACACTTAAATAAAATTTACAACACAAAAAGTAATTTATGTAAACCATGAAACATCATATAATTTATAAGAATATGTAATCCAACATGTGTCCAGTATACCTTGTGGATGCCATATAAATTAAACAAACACAAATTACATTTAGAGCAAATACTGTCTATTTCCAAATTAAAATGGGCAAAACTCTCTCCATACAGTAGTGCCACTCTAAGCAAGTCAGAGAAATCAATGGATGCCAGAAGGCTTGTGCTATCCCCAAACTAGTTTCTGGCTTATGGGCTTCATCAGTGAGAAGCCTTGGATCTGAGAACACTGCACCTAGATTAAGGATCTAATGCAACCCTCCAGCAGCCACCTTGTAACTCTACATAACTACTAAACTATGAAAATAAAATTGAAAACACACATATTTTCAATGTAAGCTCAATAGCTTAAATAGTCATATGGGTCTGAACTCAGTTTAGCACCCATTCATTTTGGTGTCTTTGACTCTTTTACAACCATAGCCACCACCTTCCTATAAAGTAGGATTGGTATTAAACATTAAAACATCACATGATCACTATCTTCCATGCTTGCTCATAACTGTTGTTAAAATAGGCAAAACTCACTCCATACAGTAGTGCCACTCTAAGCAAGACAGAGTAATGGAGAGCCAAAGACACCAAAATGTATTGGTACTGAGCTAAGTTCAGACCCATATGACTATTTAAGCTATTGATCTTAGATTGAAAATATCTGTGTGTTTTCAATTTTAATCTCATAGTTTAGTAGTTATATAGAGTTAAAAGGTGGCTGCTGGAGGGTTGCATTAGATCCTAAGATCTAGATGCAGTGCTCTCAGATCCAAGGCTCTTCCCTGACAAAGGCCATAAGCCAGAAACTAGTTTGGGGATATTGGATGAATAGGCACTAGATAGGGATTTTATGCACAAGCCTTCTGGACTCCATAGATTACTCTGTCTTGCCTAGAGTGGCACTACTGTATGAGAGAGTTTTGTCTATTTTAACAACAGTTATCAGCAAGCATGGAAGATAGTGATCATGTGATGTTTTAAGGTTTATTTCCAAATTACTCTTTTTTTAAACTACTTCTGATAGTTATCTCACATTATATTTTTCAAGTTTTTTAATCATCATTCATAATTTATCAATTGTACTTTTATATAATTTAATAATAATTTAGCATCATTTAGATAAATAAATAAAATTGTTATATTATTATAAACATATATAAAATTTAAATAAGACCCTAGATGGCTTGTGTTTCTGATTCTGAATTAAGTTTTTTTTGTTAGAGAAACACAAAGATTGTAGGTCTGATTTGTTTAGGTTGGATTAAGAAGCTTTTCTATTTCTAATAAATTCCTAACTTAGCTAGCCAAATAAATATTTGCATCGAGTTTTCATTTTATTGTAATGGCCATTAGTAACTCTGACAAATCAGCCTTTGTGAAAGATTCAATACTTTCACTATCAAATGATGGTGAAGTATCTGTGTTGTTTTTACATTTTATAAATTACTTTCAATTAATAATAGAAACTATTATTTAAACCAAAATTTCAGATAGTAGAAAGAAATTATCAGATGCTGGTAAAAATGCTGGGTGCACCAAATGCTTTTTAATTAATATGTAAGTGGTATTAATCATGTAAAATTATTTCCACCCTTGAATGTTAACATTTGTAGCAGTATTAATTTAAATAAACCTTTTAAAATCTGAGCCAAGTTATTTGCTAAAGTTAATTATATGTTAAATAAGATAGATAATAGTGTAACTGATTTGACCAATACAAAACCTATTGTAAAAATTCAAAATGTAAACAAAAAATAAGTTATGCAAATGTATTGTAAATTTATGATTTGAGACTTTAAATAAGCTAAAAGGGTACATGAGCCAAAAAATGTCATTAATCTACTAAATGATGATTTTGATGAAGATTTATTTATAAATGAATCTACTTCTGATACTTTGACTATTGAGCAACAATTATATCAAGAATATGCAACCAAATTTGGTTTAACAATGCTCCTCTTTTGCTTAAATTGGTTCAAATATGTCATAAAGCTATGATTCATATGATTATAGTTACAAATGGATAAAGTGAGGTTTTATGTTTTCTATTAGAAGATTTTTATTGAATGCTTACTGAAAATAACTAAAAAACATTATTAACAACTTTTGCTGCATCAGAACAACAGTTATCTCATTGTAGAATTCCATAAATTTTAAATAATTTATTTAAAAAAATATTATTTGTTGAAATGACCAATTGTTGTGTTATACTGATATTGATAGGTCACTGTTGCTTACTGATCAATTAAAAAAAATTTTAAATAGAGTGTAGTAAAGCATATCATCAGCTTCTGGTTAATAAAATTTCAATCATGTCAAAGTTGAAGTACTTGCTAGATAAAAGAGCCAGTATTACAGTGTTATTCAATACTGCCACATTTACAAGGACATTAAAAAAGTCATTTTCTAATGGATGATTCAACTCTTCATGCCACAGATTCTTCTTTGAGAATAACCTTTAATGGAATTTCATTTCAATGCTTCTTTCATGAATCAAGAATATATTGTTTTAAATACTGTCCTTTAAGATTTTATCAAAAGTATGAGATGAAAATGCCCAAAACTCATTAGTGTTCCAATGATGTGACAAATTCTTTAGTCTTTTATTCATGGGAATTCTAAACTTTTGCCATATCACTATTTTCAAAAACTATAGATTGCCCTTTCTTACAAGAGTCCATGTCTACTGTTGTTGAAACTGAGTCTGAAATGGATCAGACCTTTCACTTAGAAAATAATATTTCATCTTCTGATGAATATAAACCTGATCAAATGTCTATAAAAATAAAACCAAAGAAGACAAAAGCAATAGAATGTAATCAATGTTCTCATTTTAATATATTGCTTGAGTTTAAATCTCATATGAAATTTGTGGAAAAATGAGTTACAGGCACCATTTACTACAAGAGGTCATAAAAATAAAACAACATTCATTGAAGTTGAACCTGCCCTGAAACCAAGTGGGCTTAGAGATCATCACTAGAATAAGAATGCATTAATTGTATTGAATCCTTGATACCATACTAGAAGTTATTCTTCAATGCTGTGAACACAAATGTGTTAAACTTATATACAGAATATTAGTGATATTTTTATGACCTAGTTGCAGCTGCTAATGCCTAGTTAACATTCGACTGTTAGCTGCTTTTTATTGTGTGTTGACCAAGGTGCAACAATATCGTGTTTTGTAATTTGGTATTATTAATATATCTCCTCAGGTTTTATCTGTTTTTATGTGAGGCAGGATTGTTATTTGTGTAATATCTTCTTTTTATAACAGATTGTAGATCATATATGAATGTTTTTACCTTTACTTGCCTCTGAGGTGTCTGAACATTTGTGTCCAAATTTTTTTACCTTTATAATTGATTGTTTCTCAGTCTTCATGAATATTATGCTGCTTATTCCATCGATATTTAATTGTATAGTTTATGCATTTGAATATGGCCAATATCAGATTGAAGGGTATGAACTCTCCCAAATCACTGGTTTGTTATCAGTAATTGGATCTTTCAAATATTTTTCATATTTCTGTCTTCTCTAAGTCTAAACATTATATGAATTCTAACAATAATGTTGTTAGATATGAAAAATATCTGGGTTTTTACAATTCTCCACCTGCAGCACTTCAGCTCCATGGATAAGTGATTAAATTTATCATAGAACACCTATTAATTTTTATCATCTTTTATCTGAATAAAAACATGATCATTTCCTTTCAACATTTTACCTATACACTGAACATAAATTATCTTTATTCATATAATAACCCACTATATACATCAACTTACATGCCATTTTAATTTTATACTTTTATCCAAATCTTTTATTATCCATCATTTTGAAGATTTTATTACAAGTTATATTGAAGTTGTAGCTAAATAATTTCATCTTAGTAATTGTGAAACAATGAGCAGTGAAGGCTTTTTCTCTAATAATGATTTTTTCTATAGACTAAAACATTGAATGCTCTCATTTTATTTATCTGTTCTGCACTTTAGAGTTAATCTATCATTGTTATCAGTTGTTTTTTCCAATAACTTTGCACTCACTAAGAAAGTGATATTCATCATCATAAACAATTTGTTCTAACAATCATCATCAACCACTGTCAATCCACTACAGGGTGACAGTCTCTCCAAGTTTAATCTATTTTTTTCAAATCTTAGCTTCTCTTCTTCACATCGCCCCTGCACAATTTCTTATTTCATCCATCCATCTTACATGTAATCTCTTTCTGACTCTTTTACAATCTCTTGGAATACAGTTTAAGATTTCAATTGTCCAACTATTATAATCTCTTCCCAAAATATGTCCAGCCCAACTCCACTTCAGTCTTTTAATTTTTTCAATGTCAGTCAAACCTGTGTCTTCTCTCACCCATATATTGTGTTTTCAATCTCTTCCTGTTACTACCAACATGCATCTCTTCATACTTCTTTGAATGGTCTGACATCTCTGCATTGCTTTTCTATTAAGTGTTCATGTCACAGATCCATAAGTAAGAATTGGTAAAACACATTTATTAAAAACCTCTCTTTTCAAACACATAGGCATATTTCCATTTAGTATAAAGTTATTTCTACCAAAATCAACCAAGTGTAATTTTATGACTAATTTCATCCATTATGTTTCCATTAGTATGAATAATCTGACTGACCAATGTATTTGTAACTGTTAAATTATTCTAACTCATCATAATCAATCTTTATTTTCATATTGTGAGAAAATCCATTAAATATTAATTTAGTCTTCGTAACATTTACCTTTAGTCTACTTTCATCTGATAAATTTTGCAACATTTCCTGCAGCTTTAACCCATTATTTGCAAAAACAACGCTTATCATCTGCAAAATGTACATGACTTACATAATCTCCATTAACTTTCACTTCTTTTGGTTCTCATTTTAATCCACAAAATAATTTTTGCAACACTGCTGAGAAAAGTTGTCGAGATATGACATCACCATGACATACACCCTTTTCAAGACTGAATTTCCACCTATCATTATGTAATCTAATTATTGCTGTTGCATTTTTATAAATATTACTTAAAATATGATAATATCCTGGATCTATACTTTGATGATCCAATGCTTTAATCACTGCAAAAATGTTTATAGAATCAAATGCCTTTTCATAATCTACAAATCTAAAGCATATTGGCAACTCATATTCATTTGTCCTTTGTATAACTTCTGTCAATACTTGGAAATGATCTATTATACTAAAACTTCTTTTAAATCCAGCTTGTTCTCTTGGTTGGTGAAAATCCAATGTACTCTGTAGACGAGTTGTAATTATCTTGGTAAAAATTTTGTATAAAACATAAAATGCTGATAGGTCTATAATTTTTAATATCTTCTTTATCACCTTTTTAAAATATTAATATTAATACTGAATTCTTCCAAACATCTGGTACATCTTTATCATTTCGACATTTGGTATATAACTTTGCAAAAAAATTTCTACTTTTTCACCTGCTTCTTTTAATATATCAGGTATAATTCCATCATTACATGGATCCTTTCTTTTTGTCATACATTTAATTGCATGTCTCACTTCATTATTTAAGATTATGGGCAATCCGGAAGATCTAATAGATTTAGGAGGTACTTGTTCTTTATTACTACATAATTCTTGATAAAAGTCTTTTACCCATTTCATGATGTCATCTCTCTTATTAGTAATAATTCCATCTTTTTTCTTATTGCAAATATAAATTTCCTACCAATACCAAAATGTTGTTTTACACTCTTGAGACTTTTATGCTCTTCTGCAGGTTTCCTTGCTACTTCACAGTTATACTTTCTTATAACATTTTCACTTTTTACCACACCATTTTACAGATTTCAAGATATTCAATTGTTATTAATGCATCATTTTTGTATTTCTTATTATTCCTTCTTTTTTTCATAAATTCTCTGGTCTCAGTAGAAATTTTATTGCTCAATTGCTGATTTTTTCTACCAGCTATCTTTATTGCAGTTTTTAAAAATTGTATCAGTTATTTTCATATTAATTTCATTCAAATCTGAATCATGTTCAAAATCTACTACTAGTTGAAACCGATTTGTAATTAAATTCATTACAATGTTTTTAAAGATTAGGAATATCAACTGTAAATTATTTTTTTAAACACAATTTTATCTCTCTTGTTTCCATTAACACAATCTTACATTTTACTAATTTATGATCACTTCCTGTGTTTAATTTATAAAGAACATTACAATATTAAAATATGTATTTTCTGTTAGTTAAAATATAATGCATTTCTGCTGTACCTTCATTTGCATTCTTCCACATCCGTTTACTTTCAACATTTTTCTCAAAAAAATAATTCATAATATAAAGTTTTTCTTTTTCTGCAAACTCCACAAGTCTATGTCCTCTCTCATTTTTACTACATAACCAAAATTACCTACAGCACTTTCATCTTTCATTTGTTTACCAATTCTAGCATTAAAGTCTCCCATAACAATTTTAAAATGTTGTTTATTCTGAACAAAAGCCATTTGTATATCCATATAAAAATCTTCTACTACTTCATCACTATGAGAACTTGTTGGGGCATAAACATGAATTATCTACATTTTAAATCTGCTATTAAGTTGTATAACTAATCTTGCCAATCTGTCTGATACATCATCAATCTCCACAATGTTGTTCTTTCACTTTTAATTTATAATGAAACCTACTCCACTTGTATTTCCAATATTTGTGCCTTTATAATAAAGTACATGCCCACTTTTTATATCAATTGTCTCTTCATCTTTTCTTCTCACTTCACAATGTTCAATAATGTACCATTTATTATGACAGTTCTTCTAATTCTTGCAATCTTTCTTCACTTGAAAATGATCTGCAGTTGTAAGTACCTAAGTAAAATGTCATCATTAAATGGCAGTTTCAGTCTGCAATCAGGAGATGCTTAGCACTCTCTGCCTTCAGCCATCAACTGCTGTCTTGGTTATTGACTTTACAGCCTCTTGGCAATAAAGGTCATGATTTATTTTTGTCTGTCATAATTGTATATATCTATTGGAAAAAAATATCATTTACACAAACGATTCATTCTGCCTTATCAGGCAACTAAAAAGAAAGACCATCATGTTTTTTAATTTTAAACTCAGAGGTAAAAAGCCAATAATCTAACTCACACTGGCTAATAGATGTTGGTGCACAGCCCATCCATGTTCTTATATTATATGAATAATCAAATAGTAATAACAGCTGCATTGACAAGAATGTATGGAGGAATATTAGGTAATTGCTCTGTTCAATTATTTTAAGGCCTCCAAGAGGAATAAAATGGTCTTTTTTCAGTTAATAGCAAACTCCTTTCTGTAGCCAATAATACATTAATACATTAAAAATATATAATAATACATAAAAAAATAATACAATAATACATTAAAAATATTATTTATGGCTACATCTGTGGAAATGATTATCTCTAAAAAATTTATTAATATTAGGTAGATTGATATTCTTTCTCTACAATTTACTAAATCTTAGTTCTTTTTCATCAATATCATCCAATTTGTCATTAGACTTTATGGCAAAAACACATCACCCACAGCTTTACTTAGGGAACATCATGCTATTAATGAGAGAATTGAAAGCCACTTCTTGTGACCTTGCTTCAGTTTTTTCAAATGTCTTATAAGCAGCAATATATATATATATATATATATATATATGTTAATTCTAATATTTTCACGGATAAAAGATGTCATATTATTATTACTATTTGCGGGATATTCCATGTAATGAAAAAGCTAAATGCTGACATTTCAGTACAATATCAAGTACCTTCCTCAGAGCGGCCTCTTTCTCAAATGTGAGAAAGAGGCCGCTCTGAGGAAGGTACTTGATATTGTACTGAAATGTCAGCATTTAGCTTTTTCATTACATGGAATATCCCACAAATAGTAATAATAATATGACATATATATATATATATATATATATATATATATATATATATAATATAATAATATATAAAATATAAAACACAAATCTTTTATGGAAGAGTAACTTTCTACTAAAAACAGCCAAAATATTCTTGGTTAGTGTCCATAATTTGATAAAAAGGTGCATTCATATGGCTCTTTTTTGTAAAAATACAAATTTCATTCTTGCTTTTGTTATGATAGATAACACTTATGCACAGAATGCAATATACTACCTTCTATTTTCTATCACTTTATATTTAAAGTGCAAATTTCAGCTGACCTGAACTTTTTCTATATGCTTTTGGCAAATACTACAATGACTCACATGTTTCAGCTGAAATTACTCATGGTCCTCATGTTATCTCTGAATATTTATTTTGCATATTGGTTTAATTACAGTACAAATTATTATGAATTAACTTGACTCTGTTTCAAGGCAAATTTTTCATAGTAATACACTGTATACAGCTTGTTTAGTTTCATTTCTGAACCAAAATACAATATCTGTTGTATTAATAACTTTTATCATATATCTGTGTCACTACAAGTAATTGAATCCTGTTTGAATAGAGGTACAGCCTATTATTCTGCCTTCCTTCTCAAATGCTTCCACTCTCATGTTCTCACCCTATTGGAAATTGTTAATGACAAAGTTAGAGCCACTAGAATAGCAGGTCTACTAAGAATATAATTAGATCATCTACTTTGTATTCTATCCCTATTGGCACTCTCATTGAACTATTACAATTACATTACAATTTCATTTACTACATGTTAGGTAAGCTAATAATTAAAAAAACATATCACTCTCAATGGAATAGTAATGCCAGGATTCAAACCTCATAATTCTATTTTTCAAGGTTCATGTTTACGTGCTTTGTATTCTTTTACTTATATACATCTCCTGCTTCTGAAAATTGAGAGGCAATCATCAGGTATATACCAGTGATTTACAAAGCTGCCAAGCAATATCATTCATGAATGATCTTGTCATTTTTCTCTTCTTTCTATTTTGGAAAATTGTACAGCACACTATAAATGTCAGTTTAACCTCAATAAATCAACCACAATGAATATACTTTTAGAAATAGTGTTCCCTTTTTTATCAGTACTTCCTTTTATAACATTCTTGGTTTCCCCATTTACAAATTCTGTGAATGCTATGAGAAACTATATTCAGAATACTATCCTCACATGTGGTAAAAATATAACTAACAGCTTGTCTAATGTATAGCTTTCCCTTCATGCAAACATCTCTTTTATCAGTATCATAATTTATTCAAAATTGTCTTACTATGTACTAATTATTAATTAGACTAATGCTTTCAAAAAGATCATTTTGCTTAAAACTGATTTGGAGTAAATGAGCTGTTACAGTCAGTATTAGAACGGAGAGAAGCATGCCAAAAACAATGGTCTCTGTTTTCACTCAATCCCTTTTATTTTCAGAAGTGATTACAATACTAATTCTAAATATGTCCCTGCTAAAATTAATTTATTTTAGCTCAAAATAAATTTATTGCTGAATATATTAATATTAATAACTGCACATTTATTAGGGGAATATTTTTATGGCAGGCTTACAACATGATTCATACTCTCAGCCAAGCTCAATCATCCTCATCTCTTATTATCACCAATAAACAAATAATCAAAAAATTAAATTTCTGATATCTGGAACCAAAATATTTTTATTTTTATATCAAATCCAATTTACAAGCTTTCCCTAATTATCATTTTTTATCATAGATAATCATGCAAGCAAACATTTATCCGTTTGTTTTTTAAAACAATACATTATTTTCTATACCTGTGTCATGCTTGTCTTACTTATACAATATTAAGACAATTGCTATATGATATAATCCCTCTATTTCTACTTTCATTGATAGCATGAAACTGTACCTTTTTTTCAATAAAGATTATTATTTTTTATGATCATCCTTTGGTGTCTAAGATGCCATTTTTACTTCAGTCCTACATCTAAAATCTTGCATTCACTGTTTTAAAATTAAATTTTAAATTTAAAAATAGGGCAAGGCACTTGTCTTTATAGATATCTCTCCTCTGACTCCATTATGATTGATAATTCTATTTCTTTTTTCTCTCATTTTATTCTTGTATTCCATTACTATATATTCACAGGATATGCCCATTATTATTTATATATTATTCTATTTGTATGATCAATGATGATAAACGTTAAAATATACAATTGAATCAAATAATCTTTTCTATGTTTGTAAAAAAAGTTTTGCTTAATAAAAATTGTTTGTTATTTAAAAAAATAACAGTTAAAAGTCAGTATATTTCATAGTATAAACTCCAATTATAGGCACTATTATTGTAACTTCACATATTTTTGTCACATAAGTGTACAATAAATAAAAGTTAAAAAAGATATATAAGAACTGTATATCATTTAATACAAAAATTGCTCTTGTAAATGATAATTTAATAATCTGTTTTGGTTTATTCTATTAAAATATTATATGGAAAATCAACCTAATGGAATATATCTATTTTTATTTTACAATAACTGAAATACACAGGCTTATATATACCTGCGTTTATATATGTAATAGACAGGGTATGAGCACAGACTTTCACATGACCCACCACTCTCCACACTATCTCATAACACTGATACACCTGAACACACATATGTTGAAAAGATAAATAATCACCAATATACGTATTTCATGCTAAACCAGCAATCATCAGTTGGTCCAGATTACCATCTCTACACATATATGCTACAAGTGCTCAGATATATATTAAGATAGCAAATTCTCCTACTTTAATGGACAGGCTTCAATCTACTCCACACTCCAACTCTTCAACCGTCCATCCAATTGAAAATCTGATGATGGAACGCTCAAAGGCCACCCTGAGGCCGAGATTATTGTCACACCCATGTTGACCTAAAGTCAATCTGACCCCTCATGTACAGGACATAATCCATTAAATACATATACAAGGGATAGGCAGACATCTCTAATATGTAATAGCTGAAATACACAGGCTTATATATACCTGCGTCTATATATGTAATAGACAGGGTATGAGCACAGACTTTCACATGACCCACCACTCTCCACACTATCTCATAACACTGATACACCTGAACACACATATGTTGAAAAGATAAATAATCACCAATATACGTATTTCATGCTAAACCAGCAATCATCAGTTGGTCCAGATTACCATCTCTACACATATATGCTACAAGTGCTCAGATATATATTAAGATAGCAAATTCTCCTACTTTAATGGACAGGCTTCAATCTACTCCACACTCCAACTCTTCAACCGTCCATCCAATTGAAAATCTGATGATGGAACGCTCAAAGGCCACCCTGAGGCCGAGATTATTGTCACACCCATGTTGACCTAAGGTCAATCTGACCCCTCATGTACAGGACATAATCCATTAAATACATATACAAGGGATAGGCAGACATCTCTAATATGTAATAGCTGAAATACACAGGCTTATATATACCTGCGTCTATATATGTAATAGACAGGGTATGAGCACAGACTTTCACATGACCCACCACTCTCCACACTATCTCATAACACTGATACACCTGAACACACATATGTTGAAAAGATAAATAATCACCAATATACGTATTTCATGCTAAACCAGCAATCATCAGTTGGTCCAGATTACCATCTCTACACATATATGCTACAAGTGCTCAGATATATATTAAGATAGCAAATTCTCCTACTTTAATGGACAGGCTTCAATCTACTCCACACTCCAACTCTTCAACCGTCCATCCAATTGAAAATCTGATGATGGAACGCTCAAAGGCCACCCTGAGGCCGAGATTATTGTCACACCCATGTTGACCTAAAGTCAATCTGACCCCTCATGTACAGGACATAATCCATTAAATACATATACAAGGGATAGGCAGACATCTCTAATATGTAATAGCTGAAATACACAGGCTTATATATACCTGCGTCTATATATGTAATAGACAGGGTATGAGCACAGACTTTCACATGACCCACCACTCTCCACACTATCTCATAACACTGATACACCTGAACACACATATGTTGAAAAGATAAATAATCACCAATATACGTATTTCATGCTAAACCAGCAATCATCAGTTGGTCCAGATTACCATCTCTACACATATATGCTACAAGTGCTCAGATATATATTAAGATAGCAAATTCTCCTACTTTAATGGACAGGCTTCAATCTACTCCACACTCCAACTCTTCAACCGTCCATCCAATTGAAAATCTGATGATGGAACGCTCAAAGGCCACCCTGAGGCCGAGATTATTGTCACACCCATGTTGACCTAAAGTCAATCCGACCCCTCATGTACAGGACATAATCCATTAAATAATCTCGGCCTCAGGGTGGCCTTTGAGCGTTCCATCATCAGATTTTCAATTGGATGGACGGTTGAAGAGTTGGAGTGTGGAGTAGATTGAAGCCTGTCCATTAAAGTAGGAGAATTTGCTATCTTAATATATATCTGAGCACTTGTAGCATATATGTGTAGAGATGGTAATCTGGACCAACTGATGATTGCTGGTTTAGCATGAAATACGTATATTGGTGATTATTTATCTTTTCAACATATGTGTGTTCAGGTGTATCAGTGTTATGAGATAGTGTGGAGAGTGGTGGGTCATGTGAAAGTCTGTGCTCATACCCTGTCTATTACATATATAGACGCAGGTATATATAAGCCTGTGTATTTCAGCTATTACATATTAGAGATGTCTGCCTATCCCTTGTATATGTATTTAATGGATTATGTCCTGTACATGAGGGGTCAGATTGACTTTAGGTCAACATGGGTGTGACAATAATCTCGGCCTCAGGGTGGCCTTTGAGCGTTCCATCATCAGATTTTCAATTGGATGGACGGTTGAAGAGTTGGAGTGTGGAGTAGATTGAAGCCTGTCCATTAAAGTAGGAGAATTTGCTATCTTAATATATATCTGAGCACTTGTAGCATATATGTGTAGAGATGGTAATCTGGACCAACTGATGATTGCTGGTTTAGCATGAAATACGTATATTGGTGATTATTTATCTTTTCAACATATGTGTGTTCAGGTGTATCAGTGTTATGAGATAGTGTGGAGAGTGGTGGGTCATGTGAAAGTCTGTGCTCATACCCTGTCTTTTACAATAACATATACTGTATATATATTTCAAAGTTTGATTTGTTTAAAGAGACTTAATATTTTTCAGAAGATAGTAATATATATTTATATGTTGGAACAGGATGAGGATCAGGGGTTTGATCTGAAGTGAATAAATCTATTTCAAATAATTAAATTTAATAAAAAGTATAACATATTAAACTAAGTTTATCCAGATATTAAAGTGAGAATGTCAATATCCAAAAAGATATAAGTAATATTTATAATTAGAAAGCATGAGATCAATAAAACTTCAACACATCAGTTTAGAAAAATCAGAAAAGATCCGTTATGATTAACTATACATTAACCAGCATTATAATTAGTAAAAGTAATTGATATTCAAAATAATCATTCATCATCATAAAAGATTAATCAAAATACATCATTACAATAAATCAACAGTCCATATTGTGGCTGGATTTGAACAATATGAAATACAAATCATCCATCAATCTCATGACTGGATTGGAAACGGGTCTCCTGTCATCCAAGCTAACTATTGAGCCATTGCCAGCTTTGGCAATTATTTAACCATTAATTTGGAGACACAATGTAAGTGCTCATCTATCAGAATACATAATAATTAAAAAATTAGAAAAGCAATAATGCTGGGACATTAAAACATGCTTATTATAATCAATCCTCTGGCCATTTTGTACTATTAATGTACCAGCCAACTATAACTTTAATTTCTAATAACACTAAAGTAAATAAAATTTAGTGCAGAAGCTTTGAAGAATATAATCCTTATGCTAAAGCCACCACAATGTCATACTGGAATAATCTTAAAGCACTAAATAAATCCCCCTTTATATATTCAGCCCATGTGCTGGAATCTAGCTCAGAGTACATAAGCTTTATTAATATATCTGACCATGAGATGATGGAAACAGATATTCTAGAAAGTCTTAGAACCCACTGGAATAATTTTTAACAATTGACTAGTTTATTAACAACAATAAAAAAATTAATGAACTTAAAATCTTAGAATATGACTCTACAAATTGAGATTTACATAAAATAATAAAAACATATCACATTGTGATTTACAAGGTTCATGTCATTACATTGATTTACAATATTTCTTAATAGGTTTCCATAAATGCATATATATATATATATATATAGCAACAGTAAGATTCGCATTCGAATCTTAAGTTTCACCTTTTCTATCGTCTCTCACCCATCACTCTATCCTACCCAAATTAAAACTTTTTTCGTATCGAATTGTGTGTGTAGCAATATTAAAAATGTATAAATATATGTAAAATCCACCATAAACACACACACGTTTCGATAACAAATTTAAAGCAATAGATAAAAATAATTAATGTAATTTGTATTTTTTTTAGTATATAAAAATATATAATTTTAACCATTTATTTTAAATTATAAAGTTTGTCATTTATTCCTTTGTTTAAATTTCATTTAATAATCATTTTAGAAATCTGATTGTAATATTTAATTAAAAGTAAAAATAATCGTATGTTCCCTTTTGTAATTGAAATTTTAAAAGTAACGGTTGGTAAAAGATAATAGATTAATTAAAAAGAAAAATTCCCTAAAATCTAATTACAAAAATGTAAATGTAAAATTAAATGTGAACAATAGAAATGCAGCTTTCTAGATAAATTAAACTTACAAGAATGTATTGCCTGGTTTTCATTTATAGGCATCCTACAGACAATATTAAAACACCACACCATGAAAGTCAAAGGCCCTAATGGCCTCTTCAGAGATCTTCTACAAATAGAGAATCAGCTTCAGATGCTCCAAAGTCAACCTATCAAAACACAAGATATATATAGTCTTAAAAACCTATACCGATCAAGACAAAAATCCCTGCCGGAATACTTATCCATTAGGAGAGCCAAATGTTATTTATCACAACAACATCACTGGACAAAAGGCTACTTGAGATGGGCACTTGGAGGGAAAAATAACAAAACCACTCCCACCTCCATCATTGCAGATGGGAAAACCTTACTGGGAACACCGATGATGAACACAATAAAAGAACACTTCCGGCAAAGAATGCAAACCACAATCTTCAATGGCACACAACCCTGGTCTGAAGTTGATCCACAGGCACCACATGGGATCACAGAAAACCTACTCCAACAGAAAATATCTTCCCTTCCAGATGGTGTATGTCCTGGATTACATGGGATTCCCAGATTCCTAATCCTACACCTCAATCAATTTTCAATTCCCATAATGAAGAAGATGGTGGATTACCTAGCAACTGGTAATAGAGTGATACCTAACCTTTACCCAGTGGCACTAGTTCCATTTATTAAAAAAAAAAATCAGGTTATGGATCTCTCAAACATCAGACCTATTTCCATGACACCCCTGTTAATTAAAATTGTAGAGTCTGTGATCAAAGACCTCATCCAACCAAATGTCTTAAAGCACATATCTAACAACCAATATGCCAAAAAGGGATCCTCTACTGCACATGCAATTGGCAACATAATCTCCATCATTGACTATGTCAGAATCCACCGGAAGTCAGGGCCGATAGCTATTCAACTGGACATTGCTACAGCCTTTGACTCGGTACATATAGACATACTCTTAAATATTTTGGCCGAGTATGATGTTCCTGCAGCTGCTGTCCAGATCATAAGCAACTTACTATGCAACAGGGAAATTTTTATCACTATGGATGGTAATATCACCTCCAGATTTAAACCGACACAAGCTCTCCCTCAGGGTTCCCCTCTCAGTGCCCTATGCTTCATCGCATATATAAATCCTCTCCTGATGGATTTGGAAAAAAATCTACCAGGTCTTTTTATACCCAATTTAAGCAGAGAATTCAACACGTTTGCCTACATGGATGATGTAATGATCATCCTACCATCAAGAAAACATATTCCTTTGCTACAAACAATATTAAGCCACTATTCTGAGAAATACAGGCTGCAATTCAACCCCAGCAAGTCTGCCTCCTGGCAAATTGTTTCAGGAAAGAAAATTAACACCCTCTTCTCTGCCAAGCCACAGAGATATCTTGGGTTTCCCATATTCAAATCTACCACAGCAATGACCAAAGAGATTCAGGATAACATCCTAGAAACAACAAACAAATTCATCACTTCCTTGTCACAAGTCTACCTTTCCCTCCCTGGCAAGGTAGCACTAATTAACATGAATGTGATGCCAAAAATAGCATACTTTCTTCCATTTATCAAATGCAACAAAAGCTTCATAAATAAAATAAATGGCTTGTGCTCAAGGCTTTTCTGGAAAGGTAAAACGGTCGCGATCAGCCTCAAAGGCACTCAGCGACCAAGGAAGCTAAATGGTCTTGCTCTCCACTCCATTCAGGCATTGATTTACCAAAAAACCCACAATGTCATACACAACTTGGTAGCATCATATGGTTTTAACACAATTCTCCAAAAAACTTTCCTTCAAAAGGTAACACCCACTGACCGACCCCCACCAGACAGACAAACATGGATCACTAGAAATACAAGCTTTATCAAACAGCACTGCCCAATAAATGACTCCACATTCAATTCTAAAATATCATTATGGCAAGCATACACAATCCTCCATCCAATCTTACATCCTATAATCAACACATTTTATTACAATAATCAGAAACTGGTATCCAACTTTAAAAGATGGAGTCTAGAGGCCAAATACTTAGACTTCCTCATTAAATACAACATTAATGGACTACCTACTAATCACTTCCTCTTTTACAAACGTGGTCACAACATAGACCCTACTTGCAGCATTTGCATGAACGGCGATGAGACATTGGAACACCTTTTCTCACAATGTATGGGATTCAGAGTGATCCGAGAAATCATACTCTCCAACATCAAGATAGATTTCCAACTGATTTCATCTCTGAAAGATAGTATCAATACTAAAACCTACCCAATAATACGTCTCTCGGTGTTTTTGAACTATGCCATATGGGTTACACGTTGTAAACTAATCATGGAACACCCACAACCTAATATAAAACAGGTTTTTTCCAAAACAATGATTAAAATCCAGAAGAGAGACCAGCTCCTGGCATCGTCAAAAACATTTGAAGACACTTGGACATTATACAATATGCCAAACTAACAACAAGGCAAAAGGGGGGGCTAACAATCAGATAACAAATATGTGAAAGATCTAATGTTCACACCATATTGGGCAACATAGACTCATCAGAATCCAAACGGAAATAACAAGATAGTTTGAACAACAATGTAAACCCCAATTGTATGATTACACATCACTGTATACATTAGAAATAATAAATTATTATTGAAACTAAGAATGTATTGATTATCCTGGGGGCAAAGGAGTGGAATCAAAAATAAAATATAACAAAAAGTAAAAAGATAAGATCAAGAAAGAAGGACATTTTGAACTTTCTAAGAACTTTCAGTTAAACTTTAGCTGTGCTCTCGATCAGTAGAGAGTCTTCAGATCTTAAATGAATTTACCGGCCACAGTATGGTCCAGTAGAAAGTGCCCAGACTATTCTCCTTCTGGAGATGGCCTTTCATATGCTGAACCTTCCCATTGCCCTCCATAAAGTCAACCATGAAGATCTGCTTCCCAAACAATTATAAAGCTGCTGTTGATGTTAAAATCAATGAATAATCAAAATGCTGGAAAGAACTGCTACTTCTGAAAACATGAACAATTTGCTACTGACTACTGAATTTGAAAACTTCATATAAACAGGTACCTGTACTACCCAAGCTCTAGAGTACTCTAAATTAATAATCACACTATAGCTCATTCTCTATATAACTTGTAAACTATAACTTGTAAAACTATAGTTTGTAAACTATGAAATTATTATTTATTATTTAACACTCGTAAAAGCACATGTACAATAGCTGTAAAAGGCTGATATTTATTGTATTACAATTATAAACATCACACTATATAAATAAATGCTTAATCCCTTATGTAAATTTCTTTAATAATCTAGCTTGCCTAATTCTATCTTTTCTTGGGTATGTATTTCTAAATTTTACATTTTATTATCTAATTATAGCATGCTCATAAGATTTCCGACCAGATCTCGCCAAATTCAAAGATAGATTTTAATCAATACGGTTGCCATTTTGTCCAGCAACCTATTAATATATTTCATTATACACTTCTGTTCACTAGTCAGCTCAGAAATCTCCATAATTTTCTAAATATAAATCCATGATTACTTGAAACAGTGGATGCATGTCTTGCAAATCCTCATTAATATTTACTTCTATAAATTACTTAATATTTTCATATAAATTGACACACATTCAATGCTTCTTTTATTGTAATGCAGGGGTCTACTACTTATCAAATGGCTGACATATTAGTTATTAATACTCACCCAGCTTACCTATTGTTTTATTTTTTATTAAGTTTTTAAGTAATAATTCTGTAAATTGCATTTCTTTGAGAGTCAAAAACGTTCTTTATTAAATGTTGATGATGTAGGGCCAAGTTATAAAATATATTAAATCTTAGCAGAATAGTCTGTATATTATATATGTGTAACATTCTAGAGACACAATGACCTATTATAAGCCTTGGATACTCTCGATTCTTTAGGATTTAAATTAATCCCTGTCGTCCTATACAAGCGGACAAATAAATGTTCCTGTAGGACTTGACGACCATCACGCAGTTAGGATGTGATTGTGGCATGAACTACTTGCCACTAATTATGATAATGTGACACCTTATCTCTTTGAGCCTATGTCAAATGCCAGCCCATTGTTATAAACTTATCCATTGCTCTGCAGTTTCAATATACTGCCACTTCATATCGCCTTTATAGATGTATGGCGTTTCTTTTTATTAAGTTTATTATTCAATGTATAACTCTGTCTCTGCATTAGTGATATAAGTCACTCTCAAATAAATGTCTGTCCATAGTAATTAATAAATATATTCATTAATTAAATAAATATATGTCAGCCACTACTATTATAAATCCTAATTTAGACTCTTGCATTGCAAAGGTATAAATCCCGAAGGCATGCTCTTAAAATACTTGCTCGAGAATTTTAGGTGGCTAGATTATGTCAGCCAAATAAATGTATCTCTTTGTAATATATAACAGTATCGGAAAACACCACTACTCAGATTTTAAAGATCACAAAATATTATTGATTAAATGATTTGGTGTAAAAATGTTTTAAATAAATAAATGTATCTCTTTAATAGATAACAGTAGCAGAAAATCCCTTTACTAAATTTTGAAATAATCAAATATTATTAGTTAAACGATTTATTACAAAATATTTTAAATAGATAATTTTCAAATATATGTCTGCCGTCACATCTTTATTTATTTGTTACCCATTCAATAATTTCCTCGATCAGGTAAAATATAAATGCTTAATATTAATGTTATTATTGGCTAACTCGAAAATAAATTATTGAGTCTCTTGCATCTTTTTGATCACCGTGCCTGAAGAAATATTTACTAATGTAGCATCAGATGCGTTGTTTCGTAGATTGTATTGTGGAACCGATAAACTATGTTCGAACTCAGTACTATGGGTGGCTTCGCTACCTAGATAATGCTGCAGTTCTGTATAGTGGTCGAATTCTGCACTATGTTAACAAATCAGACTAATCTTACCGTTACAATATATCCGTACACAGGTGAGCATTTTATAATATACAAAAAAATCTCTTCCAATTGTCATCTAATAAAATTTTAAAAAGACTAAAATTTTCCACATATGTTATACTTGTCAAGCATTGATCTACATACACACACATATGTGTGCATGCAATTTCTGAACATATTTGACTTATTACAAAATAAACATTTTTAATGGCCATTTTTAAATGTTACAAAATACATAAATTTACATACATATTCTAATAGGTTTATTCAAAAGGCATATATATATATATATTCTGTGAGAATATGTGCAGTACAATAATAAATGAATATATAAATGAAACTCATTTCTATCATATGTTAATTTACCAAATGACAACCAACATTATTTTTTAGAATAACTGATTATATTTGGAATATTTATAAAATTCACATATATATGTGTAAATCTATAAAAATAAAGATGATATAAATGAGTTATCAAATTCTATCAAAAGTACTATCGCATAAGTTTCTCTTTTTTTCTAATAAACGAAAAATAAAATGGTATTATACAATTAAAAATATAAATTATAGATTATATATCTCACTTTTAGATTGTCATTTATTAAGTAAAAAATTACCAAAACAATTTCTTTAAACATATCAAATCGTCTTTTTTTTAGATATTTGACTTAAGCAAATTATTCACTTGCTTTACTTTGTTACTAATTTATAATTTGAAATGTCATTTTAAGAATTTTAAACTAATTCATCAGCTATATATATGTTTATCTATGCTTCTCAGCATATAGATATATCAGCACACATAAAATTACTTTTTCAGCAACTGATGGCATTTTCTTGATAAGCGTAGTTTTTGGTTCAGGTAAGGGTTATTCTGAAGTTGGTTCTATTTAGACTAGGATTTAGTAAGTTTCATACCAGAAAGCTATTTTGTCCTCATTTGTTCAGACTATTGATTCATCCATGACCCAACTTCATGTAAATCAAAACTCCTGTGAAGGAAAATGGTAGCCATTCCTGGATCTATTGTCCTGCCTTCAATTATTTTATGTCCATTTCATAACTTAGGAAAACCACATCCAGCAGTACTGAAAACTACAGCAAATCTATCCAATTGCTCTTCAAAAATTTAAACCAGAATTTGCAGCTAACTCTTAGCCAGCTGCTTCTCAAAAATATTAAGATTAAGAAATGTCTTCCAAAAATATTACTATCTACTTTGCAGCTAATTCTTAGCCAACTGCCACATTAAAAAATTAAGACAACTTTGCAGGTGGAAATTTGATTGGCAACATGCTGCAAACTCTGACAAAAACTAAAAGCAGACTGAACTGATATTTTTTATCAGTCCTTTTATAAAATTGAATTGAGGATAAGAAAACACATTTATTTAAAAAAAAAGTCTTATCATTTCAAAAAGATCAGTAATCCTTTGTAAAAAGCTAGTTTTGAAAGCAACTTTGAAATTTTACCAAAGTTGTGATCTACATAATTTTGCTTAGATAGTGAAATGCATACAAGCATTAATTAAAAAAAGATATTTTATATAAGTTTTAATCAAAAGATTTTAAAAATAAACTCTGCTTGTTTTTAAATTTCAAAATCAGAATAATAATAATTCTAATAATAATACATAAATTATTTTATTTATCAGACCTTTTTAAATGTGTATTTCATAAACACTATATTATTGTAATATAACAGACCTATTATAATATATATATATATATATATATATATATATATATATATATATATATATATATATATATATATATATATATATATATATATATATATATAATAATATATTTAATGCACATCCAAATGCTAGCTAAGTTAAAGTAATATCATACATGATTGAAGTTCATTGAAGTTTTTTTTATAACAAATATATAATTTTTAACTGGCATTTAAAGTCCATATTGTAACTATACCAATTCTGAAAATAGCTGGAATGTGGTTATATTACAAAGCTACATGGAAAAAAAGTTGTTTAATAAGTAAACCAGCATTCAAATTCAATAGTAAATATTTAAAAAGCCTTAAAAATAGACAGAAATCTTAATCTATGCCTAAAATTGTTATGTAGTAAAAGTAAAATAATAATGAAAAATTTCTGTAAAATAAGAAAAATATGATTTTACTGCACAAAAAATTTTGAATTGCATAGTTTAGAAAAAATTAAAACAATTGAAATACTCTTAATCTATCTTTCAAATGACATTTTACTTAATCAACTTGTCTTTTTTTATAGGAAATCTGATGATGGATTGAATCTCATGTTAAAATTCTGGAATTAACCCTTTAACTGTCCAATTGTTCATTCGCTGCAGGTGGTATCACTCAAAGCTTTTAATTGGCCGATGCACAAAATAATGTATCAATTTTTCAAAAGTTATTGACCGTTTTTTTAAATATATTCACTTTAGTTTCGTTTTTAAAAAGTATATTAGTAATTTCTAACATTATAAAAATAAACGAAAGTTTGTTCAAAAATAAATTTTGATTTTTAATTTTAAAAATATTTGTTACGGTTGACATGAAAAGAAACGGCAATCGTAATTTCACGTTATGATTTTTTTTTCCCGACTTTGCAATAAATAAATAATTCTTGCTAAAATCGTAACTATTTTTGTAAAATAATATTTATTTTTGACATATTATATGAAAATAATTTGTATTTTATTTGTATTTCATCAAAAAATATTTTTAAAATGCTCTAAAACATTCGTTTATCATTTTCAAAATAAAACAAAAGCGTTCGTAAATTTTTAATTTTTGGCTTCCATATCTTAAAAATTTTAACAGCCAATAAGATTCAAGAAAAGATGATGAGAAGGCGGAGCTTTTCCATTTTCTTTTGTTTACAAAATTTCAACAGCCAATAAGATTCAAGAAAAGATGTGAAAAGGCAGTGCTTAGTTTTTGTTTGACATAAATCATCAATTAATTGATTTTTTACTTGTAAAATAATTCAATAGATGGCAGTATATTATAAAACTTTTTGCGTTCTAAAAAATGACGTTAAAACCGTAAACGTAGTCCAAAAACTAAGCAATTTACAGCGATGTCAAATTTACTCGATTAAAACGAATATGTATCAAAAAGTGCCTCGATTAAGAACGAGTCAAACAGTCAAAAGGTTAATAAAAATAAATAAAATATCATGCTATAATTAGAGGTCAATAACAAATGTTCTTTCTTTCTATATTAATTAATAATGTAGCAAAACAAAGAGAAAGAAAGAAGCACTATTGTTTTTTATTTTTTATTTATTTATAAATCAAAGTATAAGTTTGTTTCCATGATATGATTAAAAAAATACAAAGAAAATATTTTTCAAAAAATATGTTATAATAAAATGAAGGTCAGACTATCCACCCAGTGATATAAACATTGTTTAAAAACATATTGTTTGAACAATATCAAATACATATAAATAAATCTGAAACAAGCAACTAGGCATGCAAATTTCATTTTTTTTTGCATTCCAGCCCAGTCAACATTGAAATCATTGTTGTAGTGACCCATGCTGAGAAAAGAAACAGCATTAGTTAAAGGTGTTTTCAACATAACATAGAAAACCATATAATACTTATTGCTTTTAAAGTATTTTTGAAGATACTTGAGTCTAACATACAATATGATGATTTTACCTAGTAAAAAGTATGTACAATGTTTGGATAGCCAAGAGACAAATTATAATAGCCAAAACACCTGGAAAAAGCAGTTTGATCCAGAAACTGATGATGAAGATGGCACAAATAGACTATGAAATGTCTCTATAATGGTTTGAAGGACTATATGGACAATGCTGTATAAACTATTTAAGACCTACTGATATTATTCCATATATAATATCAGTTCTGCTACAGTTATATCCATTTAAAAATCTATTATCATTGGAGAAACTAATGGCAACAACTATAAAATATTTAAAGAATAATGTAGACAAAAACTGTGATTTGTGATTGTTTGATTATTTAACATGATAAGACTTCTTGGGCCCTTATATTCTTAAAGCATTTCTATATTTTTGAAATTAATGTCACAATCAACTTTTAATGTTTGGCCAGACATTTCATCAAGTTTGCAGTCTTTCCATTTTTAAGATTCCATAAAGCTGTTTTGACTTTACTAAGCTGGATATGTTTTCAAAAATCTAAATCAGTTGATAGAATGGATATATTATTAAGTATCATCATCTCAATGTTCATTTGATGCTATTTTTCATTTTATTTAAAATATTATATAAGAGAGAGTTAATGTGGGATTTGGGAGAAATATGATATAATTTTATAGATAGATATGTTGTTTTCAGCATATCAATATAGATTTATAGATTAACCAAAATCTCTATATTCTTTGCAATTTTAATTCAAAAATAATTTTGTTTTCTTGTTAATCATTAAAATTCTGTTCTTAGATGCTTATATTTATTATGAATGAGAATATATTGTAAACATCTATCAATCCAACAAGAACCGGAATACAGGTAAACTACCTCAAATCTCACCATGTACAAGATACATGTCAGGTACATTGTGGATTCTGCTTTATTTACCTTTAGCTCCAGGTCAAAAAACTAATCAATAACCTTTCACGATGATAGCATCAAATTCCTTCATTTTCACTGTGCCGGAGCCCAGCCTTTAAGCATGAGATTCATTTAATTATATTTTAATGAGAACTTGGGTAATTTCATTTATATGTCTACTTAAAATCAAATATTACTTAAAATAAAAGTAAATGAAATGATTCAAAAAACACTGGAAGTTTAGTTTTAGATATATATTTTAAACTCATTAATTATTTTAAATTTACATTTGACTCAAGCTCACTAAAGATAACATTATTTACATTAATTGTATAATTAAATAGTAAATTTATCAGAGACCGCGTCCTGTATAACAGATTCACATTAGCAGTTAACTTTTCATTTATTAAGTTTGCACAATTTTATTTTTGTTTACAATTATTTTAAAAATAAAAATAAAAAAATATTTTAGAATTAAATGACCACGGATTCTAAAATTCTCCGTTCACATTTATTACTAGATAACAATACATCTGCGTGTTTAAAATTTGACAAACTGATTGTATAAAAAAAAATAAACATTTTATTTTTTATTTAAAAATTTTAATATATAGGTTATACGAGCACAGACTTTCACATGACCCACCACTCTCCACACTATCTCATATATGTGTTCAAGTGTATCAGTGTTATGAGATAGTGTGGAAAGTGGTGGGTCATGTGAAAGTCTGTGCTCGTTTACCCTATATATCACATATATAAACACAGGTATATAATAAGCCTGTGTGTTTCAGTTGTTAAAAATTTTAAGTACATTTTATTTTAAACGGATGTCAAAAAAAAAAAAAAAAACAATTATAATAAAAATGATTTGACGTCTAACTCCAATGATGCAAGAAAAGAAAATGATTGATTTTTTTTTTTTTTTATGAATACTAATTAAATCTCAAATAAAATAACATTTTTATTTCATGAGAGGACCTTGCTGGAACTACATTAAAATAATCTCACAGTGTTTAGAACTGTAAGCTATTACAAATAAAATAGATCAGTTAATTATCAAGCAAACAAGCCGCATTAGTTGGTCTTGCAACTAAATCATACCTTATAAAACTATAACATGAATTAGCTAAATTAAAAGATTTTAACTAATCACGAATTAAAATAGAAGAATTGGTTACTCAGGCTGAAAATCCTTGAGTAGAATCATTTCCCTATGACTTATGTATTAGAAAGGCAAACAAAGCAAAACAATGTCAGGTTAATAAACATGAATGCAAATGAAAGAAGAAACATGTAGGGTTATACAAGTCGGTTTACAGACACTCGAATGCCTACTCCAAAGAAGAAAAGGGGATTCAGTATGTCCACAATGTTGTGAACAAATACTGAAAGGAGATAGGAATTACAGGAAGCCCTCATGTCTGCCTGTACAGATATCATGCTGACTAAACAACTCTATCTTAACCACACGCTCCAGCCCACAGACGTATTCGTAACCGACAGTCAGCTCCGAACACCAAATAAATGACTGTTTTCGGTCTGTCCACACTACTCAGAGCATTCTTTATTAACCCAAGATATAATTACCAAATATGAACTAATTATAATTAAATAGCCTTAAATGATCTAATACTGCATAGAGATCAACCTGCATAATCAACAACTTTACGTAAATATTTAACTAGCAAAACCAAACATAGAATAAGAACTGAAACACAGGCTTATTAATACTTGTGTCTATATATGTAATATATAGGGTATATGAGCACAAAATTTCACAAGACCCACCACTCTCCACTTTATAATCACCAATATATGTCCGAAGACCCACATGCTCTCCACTTTATAATCACCAATATATGTATTTCATGCTAAACAAGCAATCATCAGTTGGTCCAGATTATCATCTCCCACACATATATACTATAAGTGCTCAGATATATATTAAGATAGACAAACTTTATACTTTAATGGACAGGCTCCAATCTACTACACATGCCAACTCTTCAACCGTCCATCCAATTGAAAATCCAATGATGGAATGCTCGAAGGCTACCCTGAGGCCGAGATTCTTGTCACACCCATGTTGACATAAGATCTGAGCCCGACATGTACAGGACAAAATCTATTTAATACATATGCAAGGATGGGCAGACATCTCTACAATGTAATAACTGAAACACAGGATTAATACCTGTGTCTATATATATTAATACCTGTGTCTATATATATAATATATAGGGTATATGAGCACAAACTTTCACACGACCCACCACTCTCCACGCTATCTAACAACACTGATACACTCAAGCACATATATACTGAAAAAATAAATAATCACCAATATATGTATTTCATGCTAAACCAGCAATCATCAGTTGGTCCAGATTATCATCTCCCACACATATATAAGTGCTCGGATATATATTAAAGTAGACAAACTTCATACTTTAATGGACAGGCTCCAATCTACTACACACTCCAACTCTTCAACCATCCATCCAATTGAAAATTCGATGATGGAATGCTGGAAGGCCACCCTGAGGCCGAGATTCTTGTCACACCCATGTTGACCTAAGGTCAATCTGAACCCCACATGTACATGACATAATCCATTTAATACATATGCAAGGATGGTCAGATATCTCTACAATGTAATAACTGAAACATAGGCTTATTAATACCTGTCTATATATATATATATATATATATATATTGTAATAGGTACCCTCTCCCCCCGAGATTACGGGCTTCGAAATAAACATGACATAGCGTAAGGCTTTATTTATTTACTTATATCGATAGTTATTCACTATCCACACAAGGGGGCGCCAGACACGATTATTTAAGTGGAATTTAATTACTCGCATCACCTTACATCACATCAAAACGATTTCGAAGTCTAATCCCACCCACTAGCTCAAACTCCCAGCATGGACCAATAAGGTTCTCAAGGCCGTTACATGATTGTTTTCAAAGACAACTCCTTACGGAAAAGACGCACAGTTCACTAATGGGAAATAAGTTTAGTTTGCTAATTGATTGATCCTCACACTAGACTTGATTATTGGTTGTTTGTGACCAATACGACGGTTCGTTTATGCCCCGAACAAATAGGCTTATAAGATCATCCCCCTATACGCTATATTCAATATAATTGTTTGACATTTGTTTATACATTTATCATAGACCCGCCCAATTCTTAAGTCTATCTTAACTAAGGGAAATAAATAAACATCGTGACTTACGGCACGATGTTGGCAAAAGACATTTTAAAAAGAAACAAAAAAATAAATCTAAATCTAAATAAATATAATTTAACGATAAATTTATAAACGATTAAGAGTAAATGATATAAGACTTTAATTGTATGAAAAGACTTGAGAAATGCTCGACTTGTTTATATACTGAACGAATTTATTAAATATAAATATTAATTTGAATTTTATTCGCACACGCACACATACATTCATGCTCGAGCGTGAAACCGATTAAACATAATAATGTATGAATGATAAATACAAGTTTCCTTTTACATTTTGAGAATACGGATTATGGTTTGTTAGATTTTACTTAAGTTCAAAGTTCATGTTTTGAAAGTCCTACGATTACGATAGATTGCAATAATAGATTAAATGTTACAGCAAATTTTATTATTTATTTACACAAGTGTGAGTTAGTTAACTATGAGATTGCCTTTAAGAGTTTACGAATTGAGTGAATGAAACATAATATAAAATAAACTATTTACCTAGGATTTGATTTTGACTTCCGCTGCTTCGAGTGAAACGAGGATTTGAACTTGGGAGATGGCTTTCATGATGAAGTGATTTGTTTATTTAAAGTGAGCATAGCATGGTCTGGACGATGTTGGTATTTCTCGGAACATAATGATTAGGTTGGAGCATTAATTTCACGTGGAGATGTGATTGGATTTCCATAGCTTCGGAGATATTCGGTGGCGGAGCGTCGATCAATCACTGAAGGGTTTTCTAGCCCCTCATGACAATCGACGCTCTCAATATTAATTTCATAATGATCATCTTGGATTTGAATACGGCAAAATGGACGAATACTATTCTATGTCACGCTATATTCTAAACACATTAAGTGAGGACTCTTTCAGCAACGGTATCAACAATGATAACAGCAACCAGAAAAAATACAACAACAGCAATAATAATAACAACGGAAAAGAAAAAGCAAGCAAGAGTTAGAGTAATTGAATAGATTTCGTTTGATATTTATAAGATGTAATCCTTATCTTAGGATCCAATCTCCCCCCAGAGTTCCATCTTTTTAAGAGTTGTCGTTCAGGTCCGTGTTTGACGTAATGTTCACTCAATCCTTTTTGCTTAAGGCAAATTTTGGTCTTGGCAATCTCATGTTGCAATCTCTGTTAACCAACTTCTATTCATTCATACTTTGAGTGCATGCGTGTGTGTGTTTTCACAAGAACAATACAATCTACATTAATTTTAGAAGTCGAGCATTTAATCTTTTCTCAAATCTTTTCTATGAGTTTTACCTTTGCTAAAATTATAATTTACAATAAACATTTTAAATATCCCGTGGCGTATACAAATGGAAATTAACTTTGAATATTTATTAGAGCATATTATATTTTTCTTTATTATATTATTTTAGAGAATGTTCTATTATTAATATTATGTGAAAGCCTTAACTATTTAATTAGACAATTATTATCTGTATTTTATAAATGTAGTTTATAAATGGGAAGAAAACTATTAAAGGTTACAAATGTAATGTTTGAGTGTGTGTGTGTTTACATATACCGACTTTGTCTCGGTATATATCCCCGCGCTCCGTCCAAAAAATTAAAATGCGAGGTTTGGCATTTTAATTTTTTTTTTTTTTCATGTAAATTTATTTATTATTATTTTTCTCTTTACCCCGCTCCTCATGACCTTTAACCGTCTACTCTGGCCGACTATCCTATGGTTCGACTTTCCCTCACATCAAGAAAACGAAGTGGCAGGTTATGTGGTCAGGCTCGGATTCGATCTCTACGAACTCAGCTCGGCGTGCCATAATTGGTATATCTTGCCCAATCTGGTACAGGCACCCTGGGTGGAAGGTTGGCATGGGGATGGACATTTCCGAGGTCCTGCGATGCAAGGTTACGAAAATCTCGGCCTTTCCTTACGGCCTATCTAATGGGAGGCAGGGGGATGGACCTTTCCGAGGTCCCCTCTGCAAGAAACGACGACAAATACGAGGTAGCGAATAATCTAGAACCCTAAGTGTTCGAAACATCCGAGCTCTGTACCTCCTAGCACAATGGTAATAGTGAGGGAAGGAACGATAGTGGTGCACTTCTCGTGATCCGGCTTTTCTTTTTTCTCAAGTTGGTCTCCGTGTCTTTTCCCCGTGTGTTTCCGATAAATACATATTAGTTGAAGGCGGGCGACGTTCTTTGATAGAATGGCTTTCAACATTGCTGCTTTATTTAAAACGGCTTTCACTATACTGATTTATTTAAAGTGGCTTTCGAAACTACTGATTTATTTAAAGTGGCTTTCAAAATACTGATTTATTTAAAGTGGCTTTCAAAATACTGATTTATTTAAAGTGGCTTTCAAAATACTGATTTATTTAAAGTGGCTAGTTTTCTTCCGTTAGTTACTGCTTTAGTTGAAAAGATGGTTTATTGACCCCCCTTCCCCCCTTGTTTGTGTATGATGTGATGCGACATGTATGTTTCTTCCGGTCCGAGGTCGTTTCCTACAGTACTAGTTGTTTATCCATCGCAATCCGGTGACCATATTCCTGGGGCGAGTCCGTGTCCTTCAGCGTGTGTTTTTTTTTTTTTTTGTGTTTACTAGTATCGATCTGGTGGTAGTTTTCTCCTTTCTAGATCTGATCTTGGTCTCTCTATCTGCCTTCCCCGTCCTTCTGCTCGCTCGAATCTTGCTACGGTGTCTCCCATCTCGTGGATGCCCTTGTCATCCTGGCTTATCATCATCCACCTGATGTCCGTCGGCATGTTATGTCTGACGATCGAGACGATCTGCTCTTCGGTCATGTGATATGCTGGCAGCTGTTGGAGGCCGGCCACCTGCCTGTAGTAGAATTGGGTTATAGTCTCGCCCGGTTTGGACCCGTACTTCTCGTTGGTAATGTGGAAGTAGATCCCTTCTTGCCTGGTAGTGTTCCAGAAACTCCGTAGTATCTCGTCACAATACTCTACGAATGATCTTGGTTTGAATTCAATCGTCCGCCACCAATCCCTAGCTGGGCCTTGCAAGTACGTGCTGGCGATATTAATTTTGTCAGGTTCTGGTTTAGAGGGCGCAGAAAACAGGTTCCGTGCGCTCTCTACGTGGTCCATCGGACTCTCGTTCTCGCCTGCTTTGAAGGTTTCAATTTTGATTTGCCTTTTGGCCCACGACTGGCTTGGTTCCCGCGCATTTATTCCCCGTTCGACTCTCTTCTCCAATTCCTCCATACGTTTGGCCATGATTTCTTCCGGTCAGTTCCATTGTGGCTCGATCTCCTCTATCCTTCTATCCATCGCGTCCACCTTTTGTACGATGTCTTCCAGTCCTGCCTTCGCTGTTTTTATTTCAATTCTTGCCTCTTCTATTTCGGCCTTCGCTGTGCCGATCTCTCTTTTTATCGAGGTGATTTCATTTTCCTCTTCGGCGATCTTTATTTCCTCTTTGCCCTGCTCCTCCTCTGACTCTCCGGTATCTCTCTTCCCTATTTTCCGGATCTCCCTAATGAGTTCCTCTCTCCCCTCCCTCATCTCCTTCATCATCTGGCCCATCATTCTTATTAGTATTTTCATGTCTGATTCGGCCTCCTCTTTCACTTCTGTCTTCTTGAAGGTTATAGGGCTTTCCCCTGTCTCTTCCCACATGATATCGATATTGTTGTCCATTTGGTGATAGCTTCTTTTATTCTTTATCTATCTCTGTTCTATTATAACTTTTATTACTACCGTTTCCGGGAATGTGGTTATTTTGCTTTTATTTTATTTATTTATGATAACAGCGACTGACCGACGTCTGCTCCTCTATCTCCTGCTATGTTTTTTTTTTTTTTATATTTATTTATTTCTCTCCGGCTCCCGAAGTTTTATTTAAAAGTTTGCGATGCTATGAATCGCTGTGTTTTTGTTCCGTTTATTTATATCCATCCAAAACTTTTGTTTACATGAAAAAAGTTTTGCGTCTTTTCCGAGGTTCGGCCGCTTTTGCTAATATCTTGATTTGCTTCATTAACACATTTTTTTGCATTAACTTTACGTTTGGAAGCGTCATTTGTATTAGCCTCACGTTGGAAGCGCCAATTGTAATAGGTACCCTCTCCCCCCGAGATTACGGGCTTCGAAATAAACATGACATAGCGTAAGGCTTTATTTATTTACTTATATCGATAGTTATTCACTATCCACACAAGGGGGCGCCAGACACGATTATTTAAGTGGAATTTAATTACTCGCATCACCTTACATCACATCAAAACGATTTCGAAGTCTAATCCCACCCACTAGCTCAAACTCCCAGCATGGACCAATAAGGTTCTCAAGGCCGTTACATGATTGTTTTCAAAGACAACTCCTTACGGAAAAGACGCACAGTTCACTAATGGGAAATAAGTTTAGTTTGCTAATTGATTGATCCTCGCACTAGACTTGATTATTGGTTGTTTGTGACCAATACGACGGTTCGTTTATGCCCCGAACAACTAGGCTTATAAGATCATCCCCCCTATACGCTATATTCAATATAATTGTTTGACATTTATTTATACATTTATCATAGACCCGCCCAATTCTTAAGTCTATCTTAACTAAGGGAAATAAATAAACATCGTGACTTACGGCACGATGTTGGCAAAAGACATTTTTAAAAAGAAACAAAAAAATAAATCTAAATCTAAATAAATATAATTTAACGATAAATTTATAAACGATTAAGAGTAAATGATATAAGACTTTAATTGTATGAAAAGACTTGAGAAATGCTCGACTTGTTTATATACTGAACGAATTTATTAAATATAAATATTAATTTGAATTTTATTCGCACACGCACACATACATTCACGCTCGCAGAGAAACATATTAAACATAATAATGTATGAATGATAAATACAAGTTTCCTTTTACATTTTGAGAATACGGATTATGGTTTGTTAGATTTTACTTAAGTTCAAAGTTCATGTTTTGAAAGTCCTACGATTACGATAGATTGCAATAATAGATTAAATGTTACAGCAAATTTTATTATTTATTTACACAAGTGTGAGTTAGTTAACTATGAGATTGCCTTTAAGAGTTTACGAATTGAGTGAATGAAACATAATATAAAAATAAACTATTTACCTAGGATTTGATTTTGACTTCCGCTGCTTCGAGTGAAACGAGGATTTGAACTTGGGAGATGGCTTTCATGATGAAGTGATTTGTTTATTTAAAGTGAGCATAGCATGGTCTGGACGATGTTGGTATTTCTCGGAACATAATGATTAGGTTGGAGCATTAATTTCACGTGGAGATGTGATTGGATTTCCATAGCTTCGGAGATATTCGGTGGCGGAGCGTCGATCAATCACTGAAGGGTTTTCTAGCCCCTCATGACAATCGACGCTCTCAGTATTAATTTCATAATGATCATCTTGGATTTGAATACGGCGAAATGGACGAATACTATTCTATGTCACGCTATATTCTAAACACATTAAGTGAAGAACTCTTTCAGCAACGATATCAACAATGATAACAGCAACCAAAAAAAATACAACAACAGCAATAATAATAACAACGGAAAAGAAAAAGCAAGCAAGAGCAAGAGTAATTGAATAGATTTCGTTTGATATTTATAAGATGTAATCCTTATCTTAGGATCCAATCTCCCCCCAGAGTTCCATCTTTTTAAGAGTTGTCGTTCAGGTCCGTGTTTGACGTAATGTTCACTCAATCCTTTTTGCTTAAGGCAAATTTTGGTCTTGGCAATCTCATGTTGCAATCTCTGTTAACCAACTTCTATTCATTCATACTTTGAGTGCATGCGTGTGTGCAATCTACATTAACTTAGAAGTCGAGCATTTAATCTTTTCTCAAATCTTTTCTATGAGTTTTACCTTTGCTAAAATTATAATTTACAATAAACATTTTAAATATCCCGTGGCGTATACAAATGGAAATTAACTTTGAATATTTATTAGAGCATATTATATTTTTCTTTATTATATTATTTTAGAGAATGTTCTATTATTAATATTATGTGAAAGCCTTAACTATTTAATTAGACAATTATTATCTGTATTTTATAAATGTAGTTTATAAATGGGAAGAAAACTATTAAAGGTTACAAATGTAATGCTTGAGTGTGTGTGTGTTTACATATACCGACTTTGTCTCGGTATAATATATATATATATATATATATATATATAGGGTATATGTGCTCAGACTTTCACATGACCCACCACTCTCCACTCTATCTAACAACACTGATACACTCAAGCACATATATGCTGAAAAGATAAATAATCACCAATATACCTATTTCATGCTAAATCAGCAATTATCAGTTGGTCCAGATTATCATCTCCCACACATATATGCTATAAGTGCTCATATATATATTAAGATAGACAAACTTTGTACTTTAATGGACAGGCTCCAATCTACTACACACTCCAACTTTTCAACCATCCATCCAATTGAAAATCCAATGATGGAATGCTCGAAGGCCACCCTGAGGCCATGATTCTTGTCACACCCATGTTGACCTAAGGTCAATCTAAACCTCACATGTACAGGACATAATCCATTTAATACAAAGTAATGCAAAAGTCCATATAGTAGTGCCACCTGTGCTAAATAGAGTAATCAATGGATGCCTGAAGGCTTGTGCATAAAATGCCTATCTAATGCCTACTCATCCAATATCCCCAGACTAGTTTCTGGCTTGTGGCCTTCATCAGTGAGGAGCTTTGGATCTGAGAGCACTGCATCTAGATCTTAGGATCTAATGCAACCCTCTAGCAACCACCTTTTACCTCTACTTAACTACAAAACTATGAGCATGAAATTGAAAACACAAAAAAATATTTTCAATCTAAGCTCAACAGCTTATATAGTCATACGGGTCTGAACTCAGTTCAGCACCCATACATTTTGGTGTCTTTGGCTCTTTAACAACCATAGCCACCACTACCCTATTAGCAGGATTGGTGTTAAACCAGCAAGCATCACATGATCACATCTCCAATACTAGCACATAAAATGTATGGGTGCTGAACTGAGTTCAGACGCATATGACTATATACGCTATTGAGCTTAGATTGAAAATATTTTTTTGTGTTTTCAATTTCACGCTCATAGTTTTGTAGTTAAGTAAAGGGCAAAAGGTGGTTGCTAGAGGGTAGCATTAGATCCTAAGATCTAGATGCAGTGCTCTCAGATCCAAAGCTCCTCACTGATGAAGGCCACAAGCCATAAATTAGTCTGGGGATATTGGATGAGTAGGCATTAGATAGGGATTTTATGCACAAGCCTTCTGGCATCCATTGATTACTCTATTTAGCACAGGTGGCACTACTATATGGAGTTTTGCTTTGCTTAGTTTGTAAAGTTATGTGCTAGTATTGGAGATGTGATCATGTGATGCTTACTGGTTTAACACCAATCCTGCCTAATAGGGTAGTGGTGGCTATGGTTGTTAAAGAGCCAAAGACACCAAAAAGTATGGGTGCTGAACTGAGTTCAGACCCATATGACTATATAAGCTATTGAGCTTAGATTGAAAATATTTTTTTGTGTTTTCAATTTCATGCTCATAGTTTTGTAGTTAAGTAGAGGTAAAAGGTGGTTGTTAGAGGGTTGCATTAGATCCTAAGATCTAGATGCAGTGCTCTCAGATACAAAGCTCCTCACTGATGAAGGCCACAAGCCAGAAACTAGTCTGGGGATATTGGATGAGTAGGCATTAGATAAAGATTTTATGCACAAGTCTTTTGGCATCCATTGATTATTCTATTTAGCACAGGTGGCAGTACTATATGGAGTTTTGCTTTGCTTTGTTTTTAAACAGTTATGTGCTAGTATTGGAGATGTAATCATGTGATGCTTGCTGGTTTAATCCATTTAATACATAGCAAGGATGTATAAGCCTGTGTTTTAGTTATTACATTGTAGAGATGTCTGCCCATCCTTGCATATTTATTAAATGGATTATGACCTGTACATGTGGGGTTCAGTTTGCCTCAGGTTGGGCCTTCGAGCATTCCATCATCGGATTTTCAATTGGATGGACGGTTGAAGAGTTGGAGTGTGTAGTAGATTGGAGCCTGTCCATTAAAGTATGAAGTTGGTCTATCTTAATATATCTGAGCAATTATAGTATAGATGTGTGGGAGATGATAATCTGAACCAACTGATAATTGCTGGTTTAGCATGAAATACGTATATTGGTTATTATTTATCTTGTCAGCATATATGTGCTTGAGTGTATCAGTGTTGTTAGATAGAGTGGAGAGTGGTGGGTCATGTGGAAGTCTGTGCTCGTATACCCTATATATATAGACACAGGTATTAATAAGCCTGTGTTTCAGTTGTTACATTGTAGAGATGTCTGCCCATCCTTGCATATGTATTAAATGGATTATGTCCTGTACATGTGGTGTTCAAATTGACCTTAGGTCAACATGGGTGTGACAAGAATCTCGGCCTCAGGGTGGCCTTCGAGCATTCCATCATCGGATTTTCAATTGGATGGACGGTTGAAGAGTTGGAGTGTGTAGTAGATTGGAGCCTGTCCATTAAAGTATGAAGTTTGTCTATCTTAATATATATCTGAGCACTTATAGTATATAAGTGTGGGAGATAAAATCTGGACCAACTGATGATTGCTGGTTTAGAATGAAATACGTATATTGGTGATTATTTATCTTGTCAGCATATATGTGCTTGAGTGTATCAGTGATGTTACATAGAGTGGAGAGTGGTAGTCCATGTGAAAGTATGTGCTCATATACTCTATATAATATAGAATAATGAAAAATATTTCTCGAATAAATTCCCCCTACCCTCTCTCCTAACTTTTAAAGAGGCAATAGTGGGTTCAGACGTATTTGGGGCGCGTTCAGCCAATCTAGTCTTTTCTCCATACACACTGATGATACAGGTCATTGGCTTTAACTTGCTCTCAAACTGTTAATTTTTCCATTATTTTTCCGATTTTACAGTTATTTTATAAAAAAAACATAATATGATATTTAAAAACATAATCAATAATATTTAAATTTAAAGTTATAGCAATAGGATAAGGCTTGTCTTCCAAGGCGCTGTTTGGATGTTTCGCATTTTCAGCAAAAGGAAGTGCTTGTCAACAAATTGGATATTTCAGAGTTCTTTGATTTCATTTTCAAAATGAAAATGTATGTTTTAGAGTACAGTATTTTATTACATATTATTATTTTCATAAAATATGCTCAAGAATATAATTTTTTGGAAGGAATAGATTCTTTATTATCAATTATAAGTAGAAATTTTATTTTTGAAAAAATTTTATTTACATTAATAATCCGACAAATTATTTATTTGCTTTTTAGAAATTAAACTAAATTGAGTATAATTTTAAAAGGCAAATATATTTTTAAAATGGTGTTATTTTATCTAACATCCCGTTTCACCTACTATGTTTCATAGTAGTATTCTTTCTTTAATTCAACCCTCTCCAAGTCCGCGTATTTTGTCACATAATGGCATAGATTATTATATATTAACATATAAATAAGGTATATTAATGTATGTGTACGTATATTCGCATATGTTTGCCTAAATATAAATATTAATGTCTTTATACATATAGTTATAATGTGTATACTCAATCATAAATTATATAACAAATTAAAAGTAAGTTGTATAAACATTGTTGTATGTGTATGAGTGCACCTACATATATATGCAAATAGAGCTGCAACAAGCATTGCAATGCAGTTATTTTATCTTTAATTTGCTATAAATTCATTATACAAATTTACTTTTATTCAGCTTTGTATTCGTATTTAATTTGTTAAACTAGATTACTTTAATTAACTTTTCTTAGCATGTTTGTAAATGCTAAACCATGAAATGGGGTGAGGTAGTTTCGCAAACCGAGACTATATATATATATGCATATTTGTTTAGTTATTAAAAATACATATCGGTATTCGTAATAAGTGTTGTCAATGTGTCATTATAAATTATGTAAAGTGCATAACATCTTGCTCTTTCTCTGATGTGTCTGCTATTAATTATCATCTTCTTCTTCATAATTTCAGGTTTAGAGCACGAAGTACATTATTGAATTTAAGGCCAGAACATTTGTGTGTTGCGGATCAGTCTCCTGAACTTTTTGTTCCTTATTATTGTAGCAAGACGTTCAGTTTTAGGGCACTGAATTCTTGATACTGTGGTACTGAAGCCTGTTAGTAATGATACATTGGCACCACAATCTTTGAATTAGTCTTAGTACTATGGTTACAGATGCCATGATACAATCACCAGATCATTCCTCCATATTACTATTTAGTTCAGCAATGATCTGAACACCTGATCTAGTTTATATAAATGATCTGCATAGGGAGAATATTATTGTTCATTATGTATTATTAATAAATTTAACTATATTTATCATTGTCATTTTTTAAAATTTTACTCTTAGCTAAACCCTGTAGGAATGGCATAGCATAATTCAGGCATGAGTATAAACCAATGATAATAATATTCATCATAACTTTAATTTAAATGATTTAAAGTGCATAAAAGATGAGTCATTGTATTGAACCAGCTCTTCACTGTAAGATGCCTGTAAGTGTAAATTCCCAATGTACTTATATATTTGTATTACTAAACTTATAATTTCTTAATTAAGATATTAAGCTTTAATAAGATTTGGTGTTTTATTCATAATCCATTTTTAAATCTTATCCAAAACTATTTTAATTTAATGTTAAATATTAATATATGCATTATCTAGCTATGCATAAGTGTGCATGTTAGTTAATTTAGTATTAATTTAATCATAATTTCCTGAGTCTTATACTCCACCCTTTGCTACTGCTGGCATATGAACTAATAGAGACTAAGGGTAACCTCATATCTATCATCCATAGGGTAGTAAATCTCAGAGTTGGTGACTGAACTGAGGTGTGAGCTGATTCAAAATCTCAACTCCTCATCCAGATAAACTTTGGAAAAATTGGCCAAAACTCTGGATTTTGTTGCATAAATGTAAAAATATGACCATTTCATTTTTACTGCTGATTCTGTAATTGACCAAGCAAATTTTTAGATTGTACTTTAATTCATTTGTCTAGTAGGTGGCTCCTTAAAGAAGAAATTAATCACAAACAAGTGAATCCCTGTAAGTTGATTTGGACTGGATTTCAAATCTATAAATACCAGTGATTTAGGAATAAATTTATTATTTGCTGTGTGCTTTGCCAACAATCATCAGTCAAAATTGTGATAGATAAGTGAAGTCATACAAAGTATAAATTATATTATTTATTTTATGAATATTGTTGCAAACTTTATTACTTCATTATACCTGAATCTAAGAAGAAATGCTGAAAGTACAGTATTGAGTATATGAAATATGGCTTTATTCAGTGTACTACGAACCCATTATAATGAAAAGAAAATACAATTTTATATATGCAAAAAAACTATTAAAAAGAAAATGTTGACATCTGCAAAAATGTTTTTTAACTAGTAAAAAAGATGTAACACATTGTGAGAGAGACTCCTTTAAAGATTATGTAATAAAAAATAAGATGAAATATTTTGTAAAATTATTATAACTCTCAATTATCAAATATTTTACATGAAGAAGTGAGATGTAATAAATTTTATTAAAATGAAAAATGAGAAAAAGATTGAAATGATTAATATTTTAATAGAAGCAAGTGAAGAAGTAAATTGTTGGAAAAATTATATATGAAATGATTAACAGGGGCAAGATGATTAGATGAATGCAGAAATAACACAGACCTATCAATTATGACAATAATTACAACATATGTAGATAAGATATTGGATTAAACCCAATTATATAAAACTGTATTGAAAGGGATTTTAGCACAGTAGGTTGTATTAAAGTATTAAAAGAAATTATAGAAATAATTAATAAATTTCAGTTGTTTTAAGATTTTGAATTTAAATAAAGGATAGCATTTGATTCTATAAATATTTTCAATGATAAAAAGCTTAAATATAAAATGTAAAAACTTTCAATTTCTGAATAATAATTACAAAAATGAAAGAGTAGTGACTAAATTACACAGTGACATTAAGAAAAACCGTGTTAATTATTGTAGATTTCAGAGTGATTCCATATTTCTCAAACTTCTTACAACAACTCTAAAAAGGTGTTATATGAATGACAATGCAAAACTGAGATAAAATTGTATGAAGATTATTTATATCATCTAGATTTTGCAGATGTAGTTTTTTTACAAATAATATTTTAGAGCTTCAGAAAATTTTGCAACTAGATTTAGATAAAAATAAAAATATAAGATTAAAAATAAATACTAATGACACTAAACTAATTTTCAATGCATTAAAAAAATGATTATAATAAATTACTCATTTTTATATTATTATTATTATTATAGTTTAAAGATAATGAATGAAATTAAATATCGATGTAAACTGGATATCATGATTTTGATAGAAATAACTAATTAACAAAACAAATATATTTATATATTTAAAAAAAGTTGGTATATAAATGTTTTATTAGTTTTTATTTATAGAACAAACTGCAAAATTACATTAATAATGATATTAATAAGTCAAAAATAAATACATAAGTGAGAGATCAGTCAGATATTACTGCCAATATTGGAAACAATTAAGGGATTGAAATAGAATTGAACTGCATATGTTGTTAGAGAAAATAATAATAGATGGGTAGGTAAAGTTTTAATTTGTATATTAAATGATTGTAAAAAAACATGAGACAACATTGTGGTAATATTATATAAAAGGTTAAAAAGTCAGAGAAACTGAATAAAATTTTGGAAAGTTCTTCCTCCTGCAATGGAACCTAAAAATGATGTTAATAAATTAACAAAATCTATAAATATGTGATTGCAATTCCAAAAGAAGATAAGACAAAATAATCTTCATATAGAAATGAGTTTTACAACCTGTGAATCAAAAATATGTTCACCTGAAAAATATAATAATCCATAATTCTAATGACATTTGATAGAGTTGGTTTTTAACATTTTGTATAGCAAACTTTTCTTCTTGCAATCTTCACAATAAAATTTATCAACATAGCACACTTTGTTATTTTTAATACAAACTTTTTTTCATTTACAAAACCCATTTTATTATAAAATAATATTCTGGGAAATGTGTTATTGTTAATTTCTTGTATAACCCCAGATTTTATTTCAAAATGAATAATTGTCTCACGTTGTGTTATGTATTCTTAAAACATAAATATTTTTTTATTTATTCAATGTCACATACATGTTCAATTAATAGTCATATAATGATTAATATCAATAAAAGTAATATATAACTTTTATTTTTCAGTACATTTTTGCATTTATGTAGATATAAAATCCATGTCTATACTAATTTTTGAATATAAAATCACATGGAGACTTTGATAATCATTTATTGTGTAATGAAAGATAACCTAGTCAACATAATTCTCAGATTAATTTTGTTACTATAGATAATAATGTTATCTCATAATAATTATTGCAATATTACCTATTTTTTATTTTGAAAGATATAACTTTAGTAGTATTGTTAAATCAAGTAATATACTGTACAATTGTATATATTTCTAAACAATTGAAACATTTTTGAAGCAAACTTATGATTATCATGTTTTAAACTTTAAGTATATTATCAGCATCTGCACATGAAATATTTTGAAGCTTATAATAAATGTTTTTACTTCACCATGCTAGATAAATAAAACAAATGCATTATTAACTTATTTCAATTTTTTTATTATTATTCAAAAGTTACCAATTTCAACTGAGAATTTAGATCATAAAAACTCTTGTTGATTGATTAATATCAATTATATTATTTTTTGATCCAAGTGATATTTTCAATTTATTGCAAGAATTAGTAAATGTGATTAATTTCTATATCAAGCATTTATTTGAATGTTGTTAAAATTGTATCCTTTATTGCTAAAGTAGATATAAATACCTTATAAATATTTGTAATAAACTCAATAACAGATTTATTTATATATCTAATACATTCCTTAACAAAATTCCATGCCGCAATGACATACATCCTGACTATTAAAATTAGCAATTTTAGAATTTAAAATATGTTAACACTTAGCTCAAATAATAAAAAAGTTCTGAGTAAATGATTTTTCAGTAAATAAGATTAAAAATTTTTTTTTATTATTAGAACTATAATTTGACAAGGAAATGGAATTCTGACCATCATTATAATTATTATAATATTAAATCATCTACATTCTCTATTTCTGTTTACAATGCTTTTTTTACAACTCACTATGACAGTTTCAATTGCTCCAATAAGCTTTTTCAGAACTATAACAAACACAATACAAATATATGAATACAAATATGATTGAACATATAGTTTTACATTGTATATATATATCCACATATAT
This sequence comes from Epiperipatus broadwayi, assembly GCA_028023455.1. Classification (NCBI taxonomy): domain Eukaryota; kingdom Metazoa; phylum Onychophora; class Udeonychophora; order Euonychophora; family Peripatidae; genus Epiperipatus; species Epiperipatus broadwayi. The sequence continues at coordinate 6,853 of JAQFVV010001686.1, read as the reverse complement.
CTTTATATCCCTCTCTATATAATTATTATCTTTTTATATATTATACATCATACTTTTTATATTTTATATTCATCAATTAATATTTCCTATAATCATATATATATTATTTTTATTTCATTTATTTTTTATTTTACTCTTATTAATCTTTTAATATTAAAATATAACCTTATACATTCATATTTTACATTATTATTATTCATTATATTAATATTCAGTATGTATAATTTTTTTAAATCTATAATATTGTTTTTTAACATAATTTTAAAATGTACCTTGTATTTATATTGCCAAACTTTAAGTGCTAAATTTAACTAAATCCATTTTTTGTATATACCGAAATTTTTGTCAGGCCCAAATCTCTAATTTAATATTGGCTTAATATTATTAATATAAATAACTTCTTTTATTTTTCTATCATTTTGTTTATTTGTAAATTCATCACTGTTATATAATTCTTTCAAACTCATGCCCTGTCTCTAATGCCACTATATTTACATACATTAGAGAGATGGCATGAGTTTGGAAAGAATTATATAAAGATGATACAATTTATAAATAAAAAAAGGGATAGATAAATTAAAGAAGTTATTTATATTAATAATATTAAGGCAGCATTAAATCAAGATTTGGGCATGAAAAAAATTTTGATATAAAAAGAAACAAATAAATTTAGTTGTATAAAAAATAAAAAGATGGATTTATAAAAGTATAACTGTAAAATTTAAAAGCTTGAATTTAGCAGTTAAGGTTTAGAAATATATGTAAAAGTTAGATATAAAAAATAAGTTAAAAATTATATATATTAAATATTAATATAATGAATAATAATAATGTAAAACATAAAAGTATGAATATATAATGTTAAATATTAAAAGATTAATAAGAGTAAAATAAATAAATGAAATTATATATATATGATTATAGATAGTATTAATTGATAAATATAGAATATAAAAAAATTAAATGTATAATATTTAAAAAGGTAATAATTTTATAGAGTTATATAAAGATATATGTTGGTATATAAATAATGCAGAAAGGAGTTTGCTATTAACTGAAAATGAGACCCCTTGATTCCTCCTGGAGGCCTTAAAGAAACCGATCAGGGCAAAATCCTAATGTTCACACCATATGTTCTTTTTGTTTCATTTCTTATTAATATGTGATTATTCATATTATGCAGGCATGGATGAGCTGCTCACCAACATGCATTAAGCAGCATGGTGAATTTATTGGCTTTTTATCTCTGAGTTTAAGATCAAAAACCACCATGGTCTGTCTTCTCAGTTGTGTGATAGGGCAGAATGAATGTATGTGTAAATGATAAATATGTTTCTAATAGATATATACAATAATGACAGACAAAAATAAATCATGGCCCTTATTCCCAGGAGGCTGTAAAGTCACCAACCAAGGTAGCTATTGGTGTTTCAAAGGTGGAGGGTGCTAAGAATCCCCTGACTGTGGACCCAGGATGCCACTTGATAATGACATTTTATTTAGGTACTTACAATTGCAGATCACATTCAAATGAAAGAGGATTACAAGAATTAGAAGAACTGTCTTATATTAAATGGGACATTATTGAACTTTGTGATGTTAGAAGAAAAGGTGAAGAGTAAATTGATTTAAAAAGTGGACGTGTACTCCACTACAAAGGCACAAATATTGGAAATACAAGTGGAGTATGATTCACTATAAATAAAAAATGGAAGAATAACATTGTAGAGATTGATGATGTATCAGACAGAGTGACAAGAATAGCGACATAACTTAATAGCAGATACCAAATGCAGATAATTCAGGTTTATGGCCCAACAAGTTCTCATAGTGGTGAAACAGTAGATTTTTATATGGATGTACAAAAGGCTTTTGATCAGGGTAAACAAAATTTTAAAATTGTTATGGGAGACTTTAATATTATAATTAGTAAATAAATGAAAGATGAAAGTGCTGTAGATAATTGTGGTTATGGTAATAAAAATGGGAGTGGACAGAGATTTGTGGAGTTTGCAGAAAAAAAAACCTTACATTATGAATTCTTTTTTTTAAAAAAATGTTAAAAGGAAATGGACATGAAAGCATTCAAATGAAAGTACAGCAGAATTGGATTATATTTTGACTTAACAGAAAATATGTATTTCAAGATTGTAATCTTCTTAATAAATTTAATACAGGAAGTGATCATAGATATGTGTTAATGCAAAACTAGAGAGACAAAAATTATTAAGAAAAACATATTTACAGTTGATATTCTTAATCTTCAGAAACATTCTAATGAATTCAAATTAGAATTTACAAATCAATTTTAAGTATTAGTAGATTTTGGACAGGATTCAGATTTGAATGAAATTAATATGAAAAGAACTGATACATTTTTAAAAACTGCAGCAAAGATAGCTGGTAGAAAAAAGCAGCAATTGATAAATACAATTTCTACTGAGACTAGAGAATTTATGAAAAAAAAGGAATATGAAGATATACAAAAATGATGCATTAAAAATGATTGAATATCTCGAATTTTGTAAAATAGTGCAGAAAAGAGTGGAAAATGATATAAGAATGTATAACGGTAAACCAGCAAGACAAGCTGTAGAAAAGAGTAAAAGTCTTAAGAATGTAAAGCATTTTGTATTGATAGGAAATTTATATCCGCAATAAGAAAAAAAAGTGGAATTATTACTAAAAAGAGAGATGATATCATGAAATGGGTAGAAGACTTCTATCAAGAATTATATAGTAATAAAGAACAAACACATCCTATATCTATTATGTCTTCTGAATTGTCCATAATTTTAAATGAAGAAGTCAGACATGCAATTAAATTTATGAATAATGAAAAAGATCCAGGTAATGATGGAAATATGATTGATATATTAAAAGAAACAGGTGAAGAAATAAAAATCTTTTTAGCAAAGTTTTATACCAAATGCCTAAATGATATAGATGTTCCAGATAATTGGAAGAATGCAATATTAATATTAATATTTTAAAAAGGTGATAAAGAAGATATTAGAAATTATAGACCTATCAGCCTTTTATCAGTTTTATACAAAATTTTTGCTAAGATAATTACAACTTATCTACAGAGAACATTGGATTGCCACCAACCAAGAGAACAAGCTGAATTTAAAAGTGGTTTTAGTACAAAAGGACTTTCCAAATATTGAGAGAAGTTATAGAGAGGACAAATGAATATGAGTTGCCATTATACTTTGGATTTGTAGATTATGAAAATGCATTTGATTCCATAAACATTTCTTCAGTGATTAAAGTATTGGATCATCAAGGTATATATATACATCCAGGATATTGTCATATTTAAAATAATATTTATAAAAATGCAACAGCAACAATTAGATTACATAATGATACTAGAAAAGTCAACATTGAGAAGGGTGTAAACCAGGGTGACTCCATATCTCCAAAATTTTTTTACAGCAGTGCTTCAAGAAGTATTTTGTGGATTAAAATGGGAAGCTAAAAGAGTAAAAATAAATGGAGATTATTTAAGTCATTTAGATTTTGCAAATGATGTAGTTGCTTTTGCAAATAATTCTTTAGAGTTGCAGAAAATAATGCAAGAGTTATTAGAAGACAGTATGAATGTAGGACTAAAGACAAATGTTAAAAAGACTAAAATGGTGTTTAATGGATTTTTTCAAAATATGAAAATAAAGATTGATTACAACAAATTAGAAGAAATTAACAGTTACAAATACCTTGATCAAATTATTAATACAAATGGAAACATAATGGATGAAATTACTCATAGAATTAAACTTGGTTTGAGTGCTTTTGGTAGAAATAACTCGATACAAAGGGAAATATGCCTATGTGTTTTAAAAGGAATGTTTTTAATAAATGTGTTTTACCAGTTTGCACTTATGTATCTGAGAATTGGACACTTAATAGAACAGCAATTCTGAGACTTATGCATAGTGTGAGTAACAACAAGAGATCGAAAATGCAATATACGGGTAAGAGAACAAGCAGGTGTTACTGACTGCATTAAAAAAATTAAAAGACTGAGTGGAATTTGGCTGGACATATTGCTAGAAAAGGTGATAATAGATGGATAATTGGAATCTTAACCCGGATTCCAAGAGTTTGTAAAAGACCCAGAAAGAGACCACATGAGAGATAGATGAATGAAATAAAGAAGTGTACAGGGCTGATGTGGAGAAGAGATGCTAGGGATTGGAGAAATTGGATTGAAATTGGAGAGAACTTCATCCTGCAGTGGATTAAAAATGTTTGTTGATGATGATATAAATAATGATTATGGGATAAAATTTATGTATATATTTATAAAATATTAAGGATTTTAAACTTCTCCCTCGATAATTTAATATACAAATTAAAATGAAACACTTGAACGAGAAGCTATACAGATTCCAAAAATTACTATACGCTAAGCGCTTTCAAGGCCATTTGCCTCATATTCATATCGGTAATGTGAGATGCAGAATGAGGAAATAGGGCAAGGAAACAATAGACGGGATACCTGCTTTGACATCTCCAAACGTTGGACTATCTAGCTCATTTGCATACACTTTTCATACTGCTTTGTTTCCTTGCCCTATTTCCTCATTCTGCATCTCGCATTACCGCTATGAATATGAGGCAAATGGCCTCGAAAGTGCTTAGCATATAGTAATTTTTGGAATCTGTATAGCTTCTTGTTCAAGTGTTTCATATGCTTTGTAATTTGTATATATTTATAGAATGTAAAAATTATATGTATATATCTATTTGTATTTATGTATTTGCATTGTGTTTGTTATGGTCTCAGAAGAAGATTGCTTGGGCAATCCAAACTGTCTTAGTGGGTTGTAAAAAAGCATTGCACAGTGTAATAAAGAACATAAATGATTAAATTTTATATGGATTTGGCAATGCAAAATAAAAAAGATATGGTTATTATAATTATTATTTCAACAATTTTTCTGTATAAACAAATTTTACATGTTCTTCAAAAATTAAAAAATTATATGGTAACAGATTTTATGCATTACTGCTATTATTTTAGCATTTGGTCAAAGTTTACTACTCATATTAATAATAACACCAATATCTCTAGGAAAAAAGAAAAACAGTGTTAAAAGCATAATAATGATATCCAAGTTTAAATAAAGGTTTTTATTACCGAATCTAAAATTGGAGCACATGCATTAATAAATTGAGCACAGATACAACTATATACATGAAATTTTAACCTTTTATTAATACATTTAGAATCCTAAAAATAAAAAATATTGCACAACCAGAGAGAATTCATTCAATTGTTGGATATTTTTAATATTTTATACAGATGTTTCAGAAAATTAAATTGATTCAATTATTCTACATCTTTCTCCAATAAAGACTTACTAATTCCACATATTAAATTATTTAAAAAAGGATATATTTAAGCAATTCAAATTACGTGAAAAAATAGGGACAAGATTTACCATTTTTAACTTGGAAAATCCACATCTCATTCCAGTTTTTGTAAAATTAATTACAACATGAAGAATTTCTAGTCTAATTCATTCAATAACACTTTTTATTTAAACTTCTGTTATTATGCATATAGGAGTTGATTATGCTCAAAATAATCACACAATAAATTTTGGCGAAGTTGGAAAATTTTTAATATATTAATACTTTAGATACATGATCTAAAACATTAATAAAGAGTATCTTGATTATATATATATATATATATTGCCCATAAGGTGTCTATGACGCCTTTAATCGAACTATAAAGTATATTTTTTTTATTCAACTAAAATAGCTCATTATTTTATTTAGTAGTTGATAACAATTATTAACGCATATACTCATAGCGACACACACATTCGACAGATTATTACAAATAAATAAGAAATGACACGTTTATGTATGAAATTTAATATGTATAAAATAACAGCATTTCAAAATAATATTTAAAATAATAATAAATTGCTTAATAAAAAGATTGGGTACTTGAATATTAATCCTGCAATACAGCTATTAGACCTGCTGGCCTGTTCACATTCGTATCAATCCACTGATAACTTGGTAAATCTTGACATCTGACCAAAATAACGTGTACACGGATATGGTACACGATATTTTTGACGAATTTTTTGGGGGGAAATGTAACTGGCACACGAATGATCTTGTACATGATAGTTTCGCAAAGATTTACAAAGTTATTGGCAGATTGACACGAATATGAAATGCTACAGCAAGTCTAACCGCGTATTGCAGAACTAAAATATCACACATTAACAAATGGTAAACAAATGGATCATTTGCAGCAGTAATACTTAAACAACATTTTAAACCATAAATTTTATATTTTAAAAACTGCACCCAGGTGAATATAGACTGAATCAACTCCCCAATCTTACTTTACATACTATCACTAAATTAGGATTGTGTTTAAATAATATTGAATTACAAAAACAGATAAAATATGTACATATGCTACTTACCATTGTAATAAATAAGAGGAATTCATCGCGTTCAAACAACCAAATTGAATCAAATACAGGTGTAATTAAAAACATGTTACGTTGCAAACCATAAAATTTAGATTTGAAAAACATTATCTTCTTGGACCCGGGTGAAAAGAGATTGAGTCAACTTCTCAATGTTACTTTGCAATAAAACAATCACTAAATTATAATAGTATTTAAATAATATTTACTTACAAAAACAGATAAAATATACATGAACGCTACTTAAACTGTAATTAATCGCGTTTAAAGAAACCCAATTCATATTTCACGTTACGACAGAAAATGGACACTCGAAGTGGAAATTTTTCCCGCCAAAAATGAAGACATGTTTGCAAAATTGTATTGTGATCTTTTCTAGAAAA
>JAQFVV010001685.1:0-52287 GCA_028023455.1 Epiperipatus broadwayi | reverse complement strand
CTATATATGTACGTTTGCCTTAAAAGTTAGAGCACTCTCCAGGATTACAACTCATAAGCGGCCGTATGATGCAAATAATATGATATGTCTGCCAATACAAAGAATATTTATAGAATATTTCTAATATTATAAATGTAATACGTAAGTTGCTTTAATGATTAATGTTTACAAATTTTTTATGTTGCTAAAAAAATTGTGAAAATATTGAATTATCTTTGTTTGTTTTATTCTGTTGTTAAAAATCAGTTGATTGATTACCTGATTTGTCTGTTGTCAAGATATTTGAAATATTAAAACAAATATTACAAATGAATCTTGTATGTTTATAAAAAATAAAAAAATAGAGCATTTGAGAAACTAAAATAGAAGACAGTGATTAAATTATTCAAGCAAAGGTCAACGGAAGATAGAAAACATGTATTCTGTAGATAATATATTTTCTGAATAAAACATATTACTTGTGGAGTAAAAAAATAAGGGCAACAAATCTGATGACAAAATAATAATGTTTGCAGATAATATGGTTGAAATTCAGTATTGCATTGGCAAAATATATATGTAATAACATTATTGTGGCATTTGACTTCTATAGAAATTTACAGTTTTATATAGTGTTTAATGAAAAATTCATTAAACTCTTGCAGAATACATGATTTTTTCAATCAAACTTAATGCATCAATTGCTTGGCAGACGAATTGAGATCACATAAAATGTATCAACTCACTTCTATTTAAATAGTTTGACAATGATATTGAAGTTTGAATGCTAATATGTTACATAATTAAGGATTGTTTAATATATATATATATATATATATATATATATATATATATATATATTATTGTGCCCTTTTGTATGGGTCACCATTTAATTTTGTGCTAATCTATTAAAAATTTTAAATTTAAGATATATTTGAATATGTGATGTTGATTTTGCTTATGGTAATATTTCAAAAGATTTAATGAAAGCAATCTATGAGTATTTGATATGTAAAATTGTGCTGATATTGAGAGAGACATTTTAAATGATGATGATTATAATATATAGTTGGAAAAAATGGCCATAATCAATACTGCATTAATATATTTAATAAATAGGTATTTAAAACTAAAAGTGTTTAAAAGACAAGTTAAAATTAAATGCATATGTTTGTTGTTGATAAAATAATATTATAAGAGAATATAAATATTTTAATTATTGTAAGTACTTAAATAGAAGATTGATATTTGATTTTAATAATATCGAATAATTATTTTAAAATCTATTATAATATCTTATTTATTTAAAAAATATTTATTTTAAAAAATGCAATTGTTAGTTTATTTTTAGACGATGATAAGCGTTTCTTGTGTTATAAAGAACAGATGTTAGTTAAATATACACACACATGCTTGGAAGTTATCTAATAAAGTTGCAAAACTATTTTAAAAAAATCATGTTATAAATTTATAAATAATACGTGAGTTATCACGAGATAAAATAAAGATAAATCAATGTAGAATATTAAATCTGATTTTAAAATATTGTTTTAAAAATATGACGTATAAAAAATATTTAGTTTATTTAAAAATAATCTTATAAAAGTTAAAATTAAAATCAAGTGAAATAATATATTTTTAAAAGTGTTTAATGGATTTAAATAAACGATAAGAATTATTTTAAAAATGTAATAATGTAATAAATATTAAATATTAAATAAGTCATTATTTATTTTTAATTTTGTGTTGTTGGTAAATATGTAAATAAGCCAGCAAATTGATTGTTTAAATGTACCAATCAAATGGGAAGTTTCTTCCGGTATAAAAGCTCAGTTCAATTGTTAGGAGAGGACTTCGTGATTGAATTTTCAAGTTAATTGTGCTATTAAAAAAATAGCTAAGTAAATTTGATAGACGCTCTCAAAATCATTTTTTAAAAATTACAAGAGTGTCGTTATAAATAATCTCTAAAAGTTTTAAATAATAGACATGCAGTGTTAACTTAATTTTTTCCCTATCGGTCTTCTCTAAATTGAAGCTCAATTTGCAAGCAAATGGTCATGGGAACATCATATATAGTGAAAATATATCGGAAACTTTATACTAGAAATATGACAAACGCTGGATTAGTTCGGAAAATTACGAGATGGAGAAAAGTAGTATTTTGGACAGTATATAATTTTAAAAGCTAATTACTATTGACTATTAGAAAATAGATATTTTAAAGAATAAAATACTTCTTTATGAAGAAAGTATTTTTGCAAGCTATAAATTTAAAAATATATCTTAAGTAAAGATATTAAAAATGAAAGTAGTTTTATAAATACTTGCCTTGTTAAGTCTTTATGTTTAAAAGACTGAATGTTGATAATTTTAAAAGCAAGTAAATTGAAATATAATTAGCTAAAAATCTTAATATAATGGGATTATTATATTGAAATAATTTAAACGCTGGCCGTTTTATAAATAAAGAAGCTTATTCTTACCTGGATGTTTTGTTAAGAAATGCGCAAGTAATATGTGGACGTCCCAGTTAATTTAAAATAATTAAATGATATTTTTTTTTCATAAACTATAGACTAATTTAAAATAATAACTTTTGAATAATATTCTAAAAATAACTAAATCAGGATCCTATAAACTATTTTAATTTTATTTTATTTCTTATGGAAGAATTAACTTTTATTTTGTTTAAAAAGAACGTTTTCGTTTTTTCATAAACTTTTAAAAAAACACGTGGTGGACCGGAAACAGGAAATGGTGTTCTAGTGAATATGTGCCTACGATTAAAGAACTTTATGGTGGAAAAGAAAACATCGCTGGAGTCACGTAATATGAATTTTGTTTTATTTATCTAATATAAAAGTTAAATCTTATTAATTTATTAAAAATAAGATAGGTACATTTCTTAAAATAGTAACTAAAAAATAATATAATGATTAATTGCATAAGTTTATTTTATAATTAATATAACACAGAATATTTTAAAGAATGATCGTGAGTATAAATGTGAATTATTTTATGAAGCTGTAATTCCGAAGAATATTGGAAGATGGACTGGACATTAAATCATTATCTATGGTAAAAATTGTATAATAATAATAATTTTGATGTATTTAATATGTTTTCTTTAGATCAACCAAATATTATGTTGTTTGAATGAATGTATGATTATTTTAAAAATACACACACATTATATTGGCAGTGACAGTTTTATTTAAATATGCATAATTTGAATTTATGATATAAATATGATACAACATTACATAAGAAGCTTAGAAATAATTATATGATTCTTTCGTAAATAAATTTTGATATTTTAAGTTTTATGTTATAGTATTAGAATTATATTTATTAGTCATAGGAGTAATGTATTGTATTGGCAGAGTTAGGAAGAGATTGACTCAAGAAGTCTACTATTTTGAACTGTTAGTTCATTATTTGGATAAATACTTACGTTAAGTTAGTACTATGTAGAAGTTTATGGTTTTAAATAGTTGAAAGTTTACTGAGAGTATAGATAATGAAGCAAATAAAGATAGATTTGGAAATTAAGTATTTTATTTAAAGTTGAGTGGTTGTTTTCCGGAAATTTTAAATAAGTTTAGAGGATGTTTTGTAGGTAGAAAGTTATTAAGAAGGATTTTGTCCGCAACGTGGGGCGATATGTTAGGATTAAATTTTAAAGATGGTGGAGAAGAAGGATTTTGCCGCAACGTGAGCCGCTAGTTGGGATTATAATTTATCAACCCGATGGTTGGAAAAGAAGGATTTTGGCGCCGGCAACGTGATGGGCCATTGATATGTTAGAGTTACAATTTTATCGGCCCGATAGATGGAAAAGAAAGATTTTAGTGAATAATTATTTTAGGCTTAGATATTTAATTAGGAATTAGGATACATAGTTTTAGGGATAGTATATGTTAGGAGAATAGAGAGATAGGTATAAATCATTTAATAAAAATAGTGTATGTATTAAAATGTATACTTTAGGAGTTAGTGATTAGTATGTTTATTAAACATAAATAATTAGTATTTTATAACAATATTTATAATTGATTAGATGTTGATTATAAAAATAGAATAAAGATCTTATTAGTAAAGTTATTATATTTTCATGTGGTATCTATAATATAATTCTTGGAAATTAAATACTGTGTTGATTTTAAATTAATAGGTAGATAAATAGGTAAATTATGGAAATGTGGCAAACAACTATTTTGTGATATGACCGTATCAATTCTTAAAATATTTAGATGAATACTTAATATCATATATTATGTGCAAATTGTCTGTGGATCATGGGTGTGAAAATAAATGATGTGACACAATTTTGTTGTTGGAAGTTATATAGTTATTTAATGATCAATAGTGTAGAGTTTTCAAAGATATTATTTTATGATTAATTGTAGAAGTGAATTGAGTGGAGATGGGAAGGTTGATAGGGAATTATTTTGAAAAATATTGATAATAAATACTGCGTAATAATAGAATTGAATTTTAAAAAAATAAAAATGAGTAATTGGGATAAAGATCTAGAAGTTGAAATGTCCAATTTTGTTGTTGAGGATAATAGTTGTGTGGAGAGTAAAGAAATAGAGAAATTAGTAAATTCAGAAACAGTATTAGAAAATACTTAAAAATATGGATAATGAAATAAAGGAAGGGGAAAAGATAATTTTAAAAATGGGAGGAAAAGAAGTAGTAAAAACTGAGAAAGAGGTAGAGAACTTTTCAATGTCTGATTTTAAGAAATATTTTGAAATAATGATTCAAAGCATGAATTCTTTTGGAGAAAAAATGAAAGAAATGAGAGAGGAGAGAAATTCTTTAAAAGAAGAAATGAAAGAAATGAATATAAATATGAAAGAAATGAAAGAGGAGAGTAAAAAATTTAGAGAAGTTTTAAAAGAAGAAATAAAAGAAAATATGAAAGAGGAGAATAATAAAAATAATATTCAAGTTGAATCTTTTAAAGAAAGTATTGATTCTTTTAAAGCAGAAATGAAAGAGGAGAATAATTCTTTTAAAGCAGAAATGAAAGAAAATGTTGAAATTATAAAGAATTGGGGAAAAGTAATGATAGATAGAATGGATAATCTAGATAGAAGATTGGGTAAAAATGGGGAAGTACTTGAATCTATAAAGTTAGACATAATAAAAAGTTATGATAAAAAAGAAGAATTTTTAGACAGAAAACTTAAAGAAGTGTCAGAAAACATAATTAAAAGTGTTAAAGAGCAAATAGAAGAATCTACTGGCCAATATCAAGTAAAAAATGATAAGTTAGATCAGAAAATAGAGAGTAATAATTTAAATGTAAAAGATGAAATTTATGAAGTAAAGAATGATATAAATCATATTAATGAAGAAGTTAGAAGTATTAAAGAAGATGTAGTTCAGAATAAAAAAGAGATTCCTATAAAATCTATTGAAATAATTAATAGTAGGAATGAATTATATAAAAGAATACTGGAGAATCCCAAAGAGTATTTAAAATTAACTAATGAAATGATAGGAATGTGTAAATCCTATGAGAAGTTAGTTGGAGAAAGAACTATAGACCAAATTAATAATTTTAAGAAATATTATGTTGATGATAAAAGATTTGGGAGATTTACGAAGATAAAATCAAAATCTTCAAAGCAAAAGTATTTAGAGTTGTTGGAGCATGAATTATTAAAAATTATAGATATCAGTGGTAATAAATTTAAGAATAAACTGCAAGAAGTGATATCTAAATGTATTATTGATGATAAAAATATTCATGTACAAGCTGATATTTTTAAAGAAATATTATTTGAAGGAATTAGGAACTTAATACCTAATGATGAAGTTATAAATGGAAAATTTAATTGGAATAAAGATTTAAGCAAGATAAAAGTAAGACTTAAATATCCAAAGCATGAGAAATTTATAACAGATTTTCTTGAGAATAATCTTAATAAAGGAAAGAAGATAGGAAAAGTTAAGGTGAGATTTAAGAAAGGAGAGAGAAAATTAAAGTTTAGATTTAGAGAAGAAGATATTTAATAATTAAGACAAATAATTCTTAAAGAAGATGTGTATTTGATAATGTATTATGGCATTATATTATATTAGTATTTTTTTTTTTTTTGTAAAACAAACATAAGATATTTCTATGTTAGCAACCTTCAAAGTAGGGGAGAATGCATTTATGTTAACCACACCAGATGGGGAAAAAGGAACTTATAATGCAAGGAGTTTAATTCCATTTCCATCTGAAGTGTGAGTTACAATTTTAAGAAATGTATTGTGAACAAAGATTTTAATGTAATGTTTAAATATAGTGCTTTACATAAGGAAATAATTTATTATATATGATGAGTTAGCAGAATAGATAAAGATTTAATTGAAGAAGTTTACAAAATATGTATAATAAGATATTATTTATTGAGTTAATAAATAATAATTTTGGGAGAAATAAATTTTGGTCAGAATGACTAAAATAAAATGTGGAATTAGCTATTAAAGTAAATATGTTTAAGTAAAAGTTGAGTAATAAAGATATAAAGTATAAAGACTCATATATTTAAATTATATGTAAGTAGATCTTCTGAAAGATTAATTTATATTATAGTAGTGATCATGAAATTGATCAATCTTAAGAGATCAAGTTAATCTGTTAAGATGAGAAGTATATAGATTTATTAAACAATGATCTATAAAATTGCTAATGAAACTAGCAATAAATTTGGAAGTAAAATACATAAAGTAGTTTAAAATATAGTATTAACTATAGGAATATGTATTTACAGTAGTTTATTTAAAAGGTGTATTTAAAAGAATTTAAATATTTAATGTTTATAGAAATATTAGGGAAATAAAAGTAACCTAGTTAAGAGATGAGTAAAGAAAGGTGAAACTTATTTTATAAAGTAAAAGAAATCATTGTAGTTTTATTTAAAAGTGTTTTCTAATTGAGATTTAAGATGATATTTCAATGCTTTATAAAATTTTATGTTAAAGTAATTTGTTATAATATTTAATGATAAGAAAGATGAAGGTGATAAATGTGGATTAAAGAAGATGAAGATGGATGTTAAATTTAAAATTTTATCCGAAGGAGGGGAATATGTGCCCTTTTGTATGGGTCACCATTTAATTTTGTGCTAATCTATTAAAAATTTTAAATTTAAGATATATTTGAATATGTGATGTTGATTTTGCTTATGGTAATATTTCAAAAGATTTAATGAAAGCAATCTATGAGTATTTGATATGTAAAATTGTGCTGATATTGAGAGAGACATTTTAAATGATGATGATTATAATATATAGTTGGAAAAAATGGCCATAATCAATACTGCATTAATATATTTAATAAATAGGTATTTAAAGCTAAAAGTGTTTAAAAGACAAGTTAAAATTAAATGCATATGTTTATTGTTGATAAAATAATATTATAAAAGAATATAAATATTTTAATTATTGTAAGTACTTAAATAGAAGATTAATATTTGATTTTAATAATATCGAATAATTATTTTAAAATCTATTATAATATCTTATTTATTTAAAAAATATTTATTTTAAAAAATGCAATTGTTAGTTTATTTTTAGACGATGACAAGCGTTTCTTGTGTTATAATAAAAAAAAACAGATGTTAGTTAAATATACACACACATGCTTGGAAGTTATCTAATAAAGTTGCAAAACTATTTTAAAAAAAATCATGTTATAAAATTTATAAATAATACGTGAGTTATCACGAGATAAAATAAAGATAAATCAATGTAGAATATTAAATCTGATTTTAAAATATTGTTTTAAAAATATGACGTATAAAAAATACTTAGTTTATTTAAAAATAATCTTATAAAAGTTAAAATTAAAATCAAGTAAAATAATATACTTTTTAAAAGTGTTTAATAGATTTAAATAAACGATAAGAATTATTTTAAAAAATGTAATAATGTAATAAATATTAAATATTAAATAAGTCATTATTTATTTTTAATTTTGTGTTGTTGGTAAATATGTAAATAAGCCAGCAAAGTTGATTGTTTAAATGTACCAATCAAATGGGAAGTTTCTTCCGGTATAAAAGCTCAGTTCAATTGTTAGGAGAGGACTTCGTGATTGATTTTTCAAGTTAATTGTGTTATTAAAAAAATAGCTACGTAAATTTGATAGACGCTCTTAAAATCAATTTTAAAATTACAAGAGTGTCATTATAAATAATTTATAAAAGTTTTAAATGATAGACATGCAGTGTTAACTTAATTTTTTCCCTATCGGTCGTCTCTAAATTGAAGCTCAATTTGCAAGCAAATAGTCATGGGAACATCATATATAGTGAAAATATATCGGAAACTTTACCCTAGAAATATGACAAACGCTGGATTAGTTCGGAAAATTACGAGATGGAGAAAAGTAGTATTTTGGACAGTATATAATTTTAAAAGCTAATTACTATTGACTATTAGAAAATAGATATTTTAAAGAATAAAATACTTCTTTATGAAGAAAGTATTTTTGCAAGCTATAAATTTAAAAATATATCTTAAGTAAAGATATTAAAAATGAAAGTAGTTTTATAAATACTTGCCTTGTTAAGTCTTTATGTTTTAAAAGACTGAATGTTGATAATTTTAAAAGCAAGTAAATTGAAATATAATTAGCTAAAAATCTTAATATAATAAAATTATTATATTGAAATAATTTAAACGCTGGTCGTTTATAAATAAAGAAACTTATTCTTACCTGGATATTTTGTTAAGAAATGCGCAAGTAATATGTGGACGTCCCAGTTAATTTAAAATAATTAAATGATAGTTTTTCATAAAACTAAAGACTAAGCTAAAATAATAACTTTTGAATAATATTTTAAAAATAACTAAATCAGGATCCTATAAACTATTTTAATTTTATTTTATTTCTTATGGAAAAATGAACTTTTATTTTGTTTAAAAAGAACGTTTTCGTTTTTCATAAACTTTTAAAAAACACGTGGTGGACCGGAAACAGGAAATGGTGTTCTAGTGAATGTGTGCCTCAGATTAAAGAACTTTATGGTGAAAAAGAAAACATCGCTGGAGTCACGTAATATGAATTCTGTTTTATTTATCTAATATAAAAATTAAATATTATTAATCTATTAAAAATAAGATAGGTACATATTTTTAAAATAATAACTAAAAATAATATAATGATTAATTGCATGAGTTTATTTTATAATTAATATAACACAGAATATTTTAAAGAATGATCGTGAGTATAAATGTGAATTATTTTATGAAGCTGTAATTCCGAAGAATATTGGAAGATGGACTGGACATTAAATCATTATCTATGGTAAAAATTGTATAATAATAATAATTTTGATGTATTTAATATGTTTTCTTTAGATCAACCAAATATTATGTTATTTTGAATGAATGTATGATTATTTTAAAAATACACACACATTATATTGGCAGTGACAGTTTTATTTAAATATGCATAATTTGAATTTATGATATAAATATGATACAACATTACATAAGAAGCTTAGAAATAATTATATGATTCTTTCGTAAATAAATTTTGATATTTTGTTTTATGTTATAGTATTAGAATTATATTTATTAGTCATAAGTAATTATTGTATTGCAAGTTAGGAAGAGATTTCAAAGTCTATATTTTACTGTTGTTTTATTGGATAAATTACGTTAAGTTTTATGGAGAAGTTTATATTTAGGTTGAAAGTTTACCAAGTATAGATAATGAAGCATAAATAATTTGGAATTAGTATTTTATTTAAAGTTGAAAGTTGTTTTCCGGAAATTGTAAATAAGTTTAGAGGATGTTTTGTAGATAGAAATTTATTAAGAAGGAGTAGTATAACACATAAAGTAAAGTAATAATTTCACATAGAAAAGAATCATAGAATTTATCTAATATAATACTTTATGAATTTGAAATTGATGAATAATTTAAATATTATTATTTTAACAGTACATATATGTAATGCATATTTGATAAAACATGTAACATGAATTGCAATAAGTGAAATATAAAATTATAATCAATTATTTGTTATTACATTATAAAGATACATTAGTTTTATATTATGCTATTAGAGTAATGCTGATATTAAAGTGAACACATACTAGTACATGATGAAATGAATAACAGTAATACTTAAGTGATGTAGCAATTTAATTAGCAAAGTTTAATTGTTTACATATGCTACATAAATATTGTTTACATAAATTTTTCTATGTAATAATTGAGGTTTACTGATGCTTGTTTAAAGTCTAAGTTTTGAAAACATACTTCAATGTTATTAGTACAGCATTTTAAAGAATGTATAATTACTTATTAGGAGTATGAATTAATAACAGTGTAAACATATTGTATTATTATTTTCTTATTTTATTTTCTTTGTTTTCATAATTTTGAACTGTAAATATTGTAAATAAATTTTTAGTTGAAGTTAATGTAAATAAATTTGTTTAATTTGTTTTAAAAGTGTGTCGAGTTCATTATTTTGCACCACAGCATTTGACAGCAGATAATTTGAACAAACATAATATTTGCACAATGTGAATTTATTAATATTATTTTAGAAATAAATACAATATTTTCCTGATTATCATTTATAAGAATTGATTGACATTAATATATCATATTACAATGGTCATAGAGTAATTATCATTTATAAGATGGTTATAATACACAATATAAGAGTACAAGATTATTTATTGCCACAGATTATTAAATTATAAGATTTTGATCTATTCCAAAATTAAGATGCTATATGAAAATAAAAGATATACATATGATTATTTATTTAATGATTGATGATATATCAGAAATAGATAAGATTAGGTTATACTCTAAGATTAGTATTATAATTATTAAAATAAGTTAGGTGTATTTAGGTTTGATATAAAATCCCATATCATACTTATTTACATGAGTTATCATTACTTTAAGATAATTAGAAGAACCTGAGATTATTTAATTATATTTTAAAAATTAAAAGTTAAGCTTTATTTATTTTATTATTATTAAAGATAGTTTATTTTATTTAAAAGCCATAAGAATGCTATAGAGGTAGTAGTAAGTTAATAAGGAGGTGATAGTATTCTTATGCCATTGAGATAATATGTTTGGAAGATATTGACTCAATGTAAATCTACTTATTACTTTGTAACTTTACTTCACAGTCTCATGATTTTAAAAATACTTATTTAATTAGTACATACTATAGAATTATATTGATTTGATAATTAATGATAAATTTAAGTAGAATATGATAATATAAAAGTATATTAAAGATAAACATGCAAATTTTAACTGAGCATTATAATTTAATTGAGCTAGTCGTATTTCAAACTATATTATACATCGAGAAGTAAGGGTACAATATATATATATATATATATATATATTATAACGATATATATATATATATATATATATATATATATATATATATATGTTCACCAGAGGGAGCTTACCACTAATTCCAATCAAGCTTTAATTTATAAATGCCGAAAGATAAATAATTCAAAATCTTTATAGGAATGTCCCTATCTCCAGACCAATTGGTTTCAGTCTTATGGCTTACCTCAATGGAGATCTAGGACTCCAGACACGGATCTAAAATACAAACTCAAAAGTCAGCACTTATCTAATACATTACTATCAATTTAAAAACCTGAATTCTTCAGTCACATAAATATCTTCAAATCCAGCCTTACAAATCAGATAGCTATATGGGTCTGAACAATAATAATAAATTGGTAAATATATTAAGAAGTTGATTTTCAAATTATCAGCTGAGGATGTTGGACAAAGGACCAAAATATACACCATTTAAGAATATGGACATTGATAAAAAAAACAGTGGTTAGTATTGAAGCAGCAAATATTAAGGAAGAAGAAAAAATTAATATGCAGTCAAAAATTAATAATGTTATTAATAGGAAAAATGGTTTATAAATAAGAATGAGTGGAAAGATAAACAAACAATAAAGGACATTAAAGAGAAAGTTATAAGGAGAATTTAGTTATTACTGTTGAAGATAAAGGATCTAGATTTCTAATTTTACATTAAAAAAATATGAGGATAAATTTAGAAAGGACTTGGTGAAACAAGATTTTGTAAAAATAGAAAAGAATCCAAGTAATGTAATTAAGTGTAAATATATTAAAATATTTAAAAGGATGAAAAAATCTAAATTGATTTATGATAATGAATATAGGTTGTTATATCCAACAGAATTTGAACATTCTATAGTGTTTGGAAAAATAAAAATGGACAAAGAGAATATGACTGTAAGATTAATGATGGATTTCAATGGATATATATTAAAAGAAATATGTCATGCAATATATAAAAAAAACTTTCAGATAATATGGAATATGAAAAGCATTGTATAAAAAATTGTGAAGAAGTAGTAGGAAGGTTTAAATGTTTAAATTAGGAGGAATGGTAATATAGCATCATTTGATATACAGAAAATGTATCTAAATGTGTCTAGGAAGGAAAGTATTGGAATTGTGGTAAGAAGAATCAAAAATAAAAGGAAAGTTTCAAAGGAATGGATAAAAATAATAGAAGAGGTAATAATAGTAATTAAAGAACATCGTATGTAAAATATACTAATGAATATTGGAATATAGAGAAATGATAGATAATGGGATGTTCAATAAGTGGGATTATGGCATCAAATATGGTAGAATGGATTTAGCAGGGAATAATTATTAAGTATATTGAGAATGGGGAAATTATAAAATATTATAGATATGTAGATGATGTAATAATAGCAGGAAATAGAAGAAGCACAATAAAATCATTTAATGAACTAGATAAAAATATGTTTAATATTAAATTTACAAGAGAAAATAAGGGAAAATGAATAAAGTATTTAGATTTATTAGTGAAAAAGGGTGAGAATTGAGAGATTAAGATAAAGCATTACATAAAGAATAAAAATGCAAGGGGAATGATACATCCAAGATCTTATCAATCTTGGTATCAAAAAATGGGGATACTGAAAGAAATAAAAGTTTCTGTATTTACTTCCAGTGGAAAAATTAAGTTAAAAAAATTCACTTTAATCAGTTAAATACAACTTTTGTGCTGAAAGTATTAGTACGATGCTCAAATGTCCCTTAATATGGTCAGAAAATAGCCATACAATAATGTTCTTATTCTTAACAAAACTATTATTTAAATCAAAATTATAAATACAGGGTTTGGTTGCATGTCAGAACAGAGACAGTAAGGATTATATGATGTCAATGTTATATTTATACAAAGCAAATCTATATGTTAGCTCATTGTTTAAATTTTATACAAATTTTTACATATACATGATGTAGATATTATTTGTATAGAATATATATAACTAAGTAATTATTTAGGTTTTTTTTTTTTTTTACAAATTGGCATAAAAAATGAACAATGCTTAATATGGCTGAATAAATATCAAGTGGATCTAGAGCATCATCTCTTTTTTTCAGTTTTTTAATTTTGTTAAAAATGGTTGTGTTAGAATTAAAAACACAGACAGAAGATAAAAAGCCCCCCCTCTCTAAATTATTAATAAGTTCACTTAGAGATTCATAAATTCATTGTGTTATTCATTTTTTCTATATATTTGGAGTATAGGGTTATGAAATAAGAAATGATCCATAGTTTCTTCATATCTACCATAGTGTAAGAATATGGGATCAATGCCAGAGTCTATCATTATGGCCTAAATGGAATTGGTAGGGAGGTCACTGAAATTGATTTTAATTAAAAAGTCAAAATTCTTACATTTTAAAAATTAGAGTTTAAACTTTTCAATAATCAGCTAATTATTAAATCAACTTATTGTATAAGACGCATTTTTGTGTTCGATGTTTACAAGTAAGTAGATTTTATTAAATTTGTAATATCATTAGTTATGTTAGATATAAAAGTATTAGATTATGGTGATGAAGTATTTATGCTACTTTTTTATCTTCTGAATAACTAGAAATAAATTTGAAAAGATAATCAAAATATTAATACAGTATTATAAATAAATAATTAGAAATAAAAAGTGAAAATATATGATGAAGAATTTAGTATAACTTTGCATTTTGCTGATTGAGAATGCAAAGTAAATTAATCATTTAATAGTGTTAATATAATTGATTATAGATGTAGTAGTTTAATTAAAAAATATTAATATATTGAAAAATAAAAACTTGTATATAGACATATTTTTATTGAATAATTAATTATTTTTTGAATTCATATGATAAGTTTGAATAATTGTTTTTAAAAAATTAGATTCCAGGTGAACGGAAAGCCTAGGAATTTTAGACGAGGAAACATTATGAGTAGAGGGAACTATTTCCCTAGATATAATCTCTCTAAATGAGAATTCGTTAGTATTAAAAAAAAGTAAATTTAATTTCTATAACTGTCTAGAATGCTGAAAACTCTAAGCAGAAAATTTTAAAGTGGAGGTGAGATTTGAAATTTTGAAATGTTATGTTATATTCTTGTTAGTAAATCTAATGTATGTTAATTAATAAAAAAGAGCTCAAGGACAAATCTTGGGTCAATTTAGTTGGACTATAAAACCAGGTGATATTTTTTATTTAGTGTGATGTATAGTTTTTGATTTAATATAAGATTGATAATTAGGTAAATGATAAGGTTATGTTGGTGCAGAACTAAAAAAAAGTTAAGAAATGGAATCTAAATCAAATGTTAAAGTTATGTCCAATGTGATACTAATCGGTGCAGCTTTGCTTCATTTATTAGTATGATTAATTGCCAATATAATAAGATTATCACTGCATAAATAAAGAAATCCTTTTTTAAATATGAAAAAATTAATTTATATTTTACCTTTGATGAAGGATTTTATAATTTTAATAATGAATGATGTTATGGATATTGATCTGATAGTCTTAATTGTAGAAGCACATTTCTGGGGTTTGGGAATAGATTTATTGATATAGAATATAATTCTATTAATTTAATTTTTATAGATGATGATCTCTAAATTGTTAATTATATCAACAATGAAATATCCAAGATATTTGAGAGTAAAGATGGGTATAATACATAGATGTAGAAGAATAGTCTCTTGGTAGGAATTAGTTTAACATCTTGTTTAGTGGTTTCCCAGTGTCGTATATTGGAACCAAATGGTGGAAAGCATAAAATTCCAAGTACCATATTGTCATCTGTTTAAAAATTCATTTATAATTTTGAAAATATAGGAATATCAGACTACTAGCTCAGTGCAGAACATATATATTAGGAATCTAATAAAAATATAAAATTAATTAAATATAAAATCAAGTTTGTGGGAAATGACCATTATAATCTCTAGTATGGCTTTTTATAAGTTTTGATGTTTTACTTATGTGTATATGGTATATTTGAGTGCCACTAGGCTATCTAAACCTAGATAAAGTTACATTATATACTTACTTATACTCTACTGGATTTGAACCTGTTAGTATACTATTTATAACAGTGTGGATGATTTTCAACTTTATAACCGTAGCATGTTTGCACTAACATTACGAGAAAAAGATCCTTACTATTCTTTAGTTATGCAAATTAATTATCAGACAAATTATTATATAAAATTTTAACAGTATAAATGCATATTTAACAATCTCATAAGTCTTACTAGCTCATATTAAATACTATAGATTTATCAGTAGCAATTCATTAAATCTTGAGTGACATTTGATGATCTTCGATGGTAGTCATTATCTCTTATGATGACTCACAACACAGTGAGAATCATTATTTATATAAGAGCATAATACACATTCATTTAGATTATTAATTAATAAGATGATGATGATGATGACAATGATGCTTCCAACCACAGCTTTAGAACTAACAACATAAATTTTATCTTTTATCAACCTATAATTATTTACCCAAAATATTGTCATGTTTACATTATCACTTAAAGATTGACTTTCATCAGTGATGATGATGACTAAACCAACTTAACAAGACAATGATTAACTCTAAAGAAATATATAAGCATCTTTTAATAAAAACAAATTAACATTTATTACTGATTAAACGTTAATATACAGATAGAAAATTTACATAATTAATAATGATAAATTGTTTACATTTAAATAATAATATCATATCATATAGCATGATGTATGCACATTTATTTCTCAAGTGATTAAATAAAAATATTATATCCTAAAAGCATTTTAATTTTAAAAATAAACACTCATTGCATGCACATACTTACCTATTGAGTATGACATACATTTTATATTTATAAATATAAGCATAATAACAATCAAGAAATTATTAGAAAAAGAGTTAGTTAGATTATAGAAATAAGAGCATCTAACAAAATCAAATTCAAATTTCCTATCTCAATTTTCACCAATCTATGTGATTAACTACTTTAAAATCTATCTGTCACAATGCTAAATTTTTATGATTTATGCTTTCCTACTTAACAAATATACATGTAAGCATAATTATATTACTAAGTGTGTGTATATATGTGTCAATTCCCATTATGAACAAAAATGTATTAAATACTTACATACAATATAAATCATCATATTTCATAATACTTGATTCAATACACAATAAACATATTTTACAAAAATAAAACACACACCTAAATGGTTACATGTAATGATACTCTAAGAATACATAATATATCAATAGAGCAATATTTATTATTATCGAAATACTTCTCTAATTGATTTAAGATTTAAAAAAAAAGATAAGTGGATTTATTATTAAAAGAGTTCTAATAGTCACTGATAAAAACATAATTGAAATTGATATTACCAGTTTTTCTTTTGTTCTTAATGTAAATACAGTTTCAAAGAGTCCAACAAATTTCATTTTAAAGTCAGCTTATTTAAGGTTGAAAATTTAAAATCAGTCATACATTAATATGTAACACATGTAGATTTGCAGTAAATATGTGCAGCAGTTTACTGGAACAGTCCTATTTTTGGCTTGGCCTTGCACTTCTGCTTTACTGTAATGAAGATGATGATGTGAAATAAATTGCTTCTTTAGGGACCATTTTCACACTGGAAGTTTCTTCATTTTTTCTGCTCTGGATATGACTGGTTTTTATACAAATTTCAGCATTTTCTTGGGTGCTTTTATTTGAATTAAGTTTGGGATTTAATTGCAGCACAAGTGAGATATTATATAAAAATGATTTCTTCTTTTACTTTTGCAAATCTGTCATATAATGTTTTAAATACTTTAGATTTAAACTCTTTTGATACACATAAGTTCTTGGAGCACAGGAAATGCCAACAAAATATTTTACCCCAACACATTGATGTAGAAACTTTTAAAAAAATGTGTGGTTTCTGAAGAGCAATGAAGTTTATTCTTTCTTGTAAATCTTATTTTCCGACAATATATATGCTCTTCCAGATGATATCGCACACATCTCTGTTCACTGAAACCTATGGTTTTCATCAATTAAGACATCTGGACAAAATTCTTTTTTATATTTAAACTCTTCTGATATGCACAAGTTCTTGGAGCACAGGAACTGCCAACAAAATATTTTTACACCAACATATTGATGTAGAAACCTTTAAAAATGGATAGTTTCTGAAAAGCAATCAAGTTTATTCTTCCTTGTATATCTTATTTTCAGACTATATATCTGTTCTGTCTGATGACTTACATATATCTCTGTTCACTGAAACCCCTGGTATCCATCAATTAAGGCATCAGGACAAAATATTTTCAAAATTGACAATTTTTCTAAATTTATTATTTAGTGTGAAAATCCAAAATGATCTGAATTTTTTGGTAATTTAATAGTTGACTGACCTGGATGATCATTTTAATAGCACCCTACCCACCTTTCTCACATTGAAGCTATGTCCAAAATTGACTTTATTATCTCTCTCATTAACCTTTGACATCATCCTGAAAGTTCAAGTAAAATCTTTGAGTTAAAATAAAATAAATTGATCTTAAGTAATATAACCACACAAACTATAAAATTATTTAAATATAACTTTTTAAAAAAATATATATTTGTAACTGTTTCTACTTTGTTTTCCTTGTATATCCACATATATATATATCTTGTATATCCATATATATATATATATATATATATATATATATATATATATATATATATATATAACCTGCTTCTCAAGCATCTTAGTATCAAAATTTATAAAATAAATCAGTAAGACAAGTATTAGAATTAAAGTATTATTAAAAAAGAATATTATAATCTATTAAATATAAATTAACTCTCCAAATATACATTAAATTATTATTATATAATTCATAACCATCAATATTCCTGTCCCTATCTCTGCAGTAACATTTTATTAATAACAAAATGTTAAAAAAATTCTATTGCTAGTTTAAACACTGGCTCACATTGTGATACATGTATATAATGTTATAGAATTGAAAAACTAAGCTGTTTTATGACTGTACTCATTTATCAACATCAATGAGAAATAAAACAACAATAAATACCATCATATACAAGTCTGAAACAAGAACATAAGGCCAAAATAAATCTATAAGAGAGAAAACAAATTACTTTTTTTTTTCTTTTTTTGTGACACGTCCCATCTTTATTAAGACTAATTCTCTTCTCAGGTAATTAGTATATCTCAGAACCTTCAGTTGGATCACCATTTGTAACTTATGAAAATGTAGAATTAATAAATACAAAATCAAACTTGGGCAAAATGAGCATTATAATCTCTAGTGTGCCTTTTTATAAGTTTTGATAAGTTTTACTTATGTTTATATGGTATGTCTGGGTATCACTAGGCTATCAAAACCTAGATAAAGTTACATTATATACTTACTTGTACTCTACTGGATTTAAACCTCAGTTAGTACACTATTTATAACAGTGTGTAGGATTTTCCACTTTATAACCATATCATGTTTGCAGTAACATTAAAGAAAAATATCTTTACCACTCTTGAGTTGTGAAAATAAATTATAATCCAAATTATTATGTAAGATTTTATCATCATAAATGCATATTTAATATTTTTGTAAGTCTTGCTAGATCATATTAAATACTATTGATTTATCAGGGCCAATTCACTAAACCTTGAGTGACATTTGATGATCTTCAATGGTAGTCATTATCTCTTAGGATGGCTCACAACACATTTAGAACCATTATTTATATAAGGCCATTAAATGCATTTATTGAGACTATTAATTATCAATATGATGATGATGACAATAATACTTTCAGCCACAGCTTTAGAACTAATAACATAATTTTTATTTTTATCAACCTATAATTATTTACCCAAAATATTGTCATGTTTAAATTATGATTTAAAGATTGACATTCATCAGTGATGATGATGACTAAACCAATTTCACAAAACAATAATTAACTCTTAAGAAAAATATACACCTTTTTAATAAAAACAAATTAACATTTATTATTGATTAATTGTTAATAATACAGATAGAAAATTTACATAATTAATAATGATAAATTGTTTACATTTAAGTAATAATAATATACAAAGATCTCCTCCTTTTCAATGTTCATATTATATAGCATGATGTGTGTGCATTTATTTCTTTAGTGTTAAAGAAAAATCTTATATTATAAAAATATTTTAATTTTAAAAATAAACATTTGATGCATGCATATACTCACTTATTGCATATAACATACATTTTATATTTATAAATGTAAACATAATATCAATCAATAAATAAGTAGAGAAAGATCAGTTAGATCATAGAGATAAAAGCATCGGAAAAAAATCAAATTCTCATTATATATCTCAATTTTCACCAATCTAGATTTTTAACTACTTTAAAATCTATCTCTCACAATAAAAATGTGTATGATTTATGCATCCATAGTAAACAAATATACATGTAAGCATAATTATATTATTGGTGTGTCTATATATGTGTCAATTCCCATTATGAACAAAAATGTACTAAGCCCTTACATACAATATAATTTATCATATTTCATAATACTTGAATCAATGTACAATTAATTCCTTTTTATAAATATAAAACACGCATAAATGGTTTACATGCAATGATATTCTAAGAATACATAATATATCAATAGAGCAATATTTATTACTGAAAATCTTTAATTGATTATTGTTTTAATATTTAAAGAGAGAGATAAATCGATTTATTATTACATGGGTTGTTATTAGCCACTGATAAAAATATAATTAAAATTGATATTACCAGTTTTTCTTTTGTTTCTGATGTAGATATTTTCACAGAGTTCAACAAATTTCATTTTGACATCAGTTTATTTAAGGTTGAAAAATTGAAATCAGTCAGACACCAATAGATTGCAGCCATTTACTGGTACAGTTCTATTTTTGGCTTGGGCTTGTACTTCTGCTTTACTGCAATGATGATTATGATGTGAAATAAATTGCTTCTTTAAAACCATTTGGCACTGGAAGTTTTTTTATTAATTCTACTCCAAATATGACCAGTTTTTATACAAATTTCAGCATTTTCTTTGGTGCTTTTATTTGAATTCAGTTTGGGATTTAACAGAAACACAGGTGAGATATTATATATAAAATGATTTCTTTGTTCACCTTTAGAATTCAGTCAGAATATATTTTAAATACTTTAGATTTAAATATGCATAAGTTCTTGGAGCCACTGAAACCATCAACAAAATATTTTAACCCCAACATCTTGACATAGAACCCTTTAAAAATGTGGTTTCTGAAAAGCAATCAAGTTTATTCTTCTTTGTCTGTCTAATTTTCAGACTATATATCTGCTCTGTGATCACACATATCTTTGTTCACTGAAATCCATGGTTTTCATCAATTAAGGATCTGGACATATTTTTTTTCAAAATTGACATATTTTCAAAATTTATTATTTAGGGTGAAATCCAAAATGATCTGGATTTCTTGGTGATTTAATAGCTGACTGATCTGGATTCTATCATTTTAATCACACACCCCACCTTTCTCACATTGAAGCTATGTCCAGAATTGACATTATTATCTCTCTCATTAACCTTTGACATCAGCCTGAAAAGTCAAGTGAAACGTTTCAGATAAAATAAAAAAAATTGATCTTAAATAATATAACCACAAAAACTATAAAATTATTTAAATAAAACTTTTTAAAAATATATATTTGTAAATATGTATGCTTTGTTTTCCTTGTACATCCAAGCACATACATATATTTAAATATATAAAACCTGCTTCTCAAGCAATCTAAATGACCTGAAAACTATAAATTGTGAATACCATAATATTAAAATTTATAAAATAAGTCAGTATGACAAGTATTAGAATTGAAGTATTATTAAAGAAAAATATTATAATCTATTAAATGTAAATTAACTTTAAAGAAGGTTAATAAAAAAAACTTAGAAAAATGATTTACTGAATTTGTCTCTACAGACAACTATTTATATGTGCTTTACAATTCTAACTTTTAAATACAACTATCCAACCATCCAATGTATATATTATCCTCTCTTACTAATACAAAGTTAAATAGAGCAAAAAACAAATATTCATCCCATTCATCTTCTGAAACATTGAGTACTTGGTTATGGAGGATTTGAACTCCATGCCCTACAGCTTTCCTCTTCTATAAAAATGTGATATTTTTTTTTATTTTATGCACCCACTATTGCAATTTAGTCACAGGTCAAAATTGGAATGTGCACTATATATATATATATATATATATATATATATATATATATATATATATATATATATATATATATATATATATATATATAATTTAAGCTGTCTGTATTTTTTCAAAGCAATATACATAATTATATAACTGAATATTTATAAATACAGTAATCGGATATAAGTGGATAAAATTTTTAAAGTTTTATTTTACATATATCTGATTACTGTATTTATAAATATTCAATTATATATATATATTCTCTCTCTCTCTCTCTATATATATATATATATATATATATACATATAAAAGTAAAGTGGTATCATTTTACGGTTTGCTATTATTGAGATATAGAACTTTAAACAGAGGGTGTTACTGGATATTTGTAATTGTATAATGGTTTGTATATATATATATATATATATATAAATAGTCAAGAAATATATATATATATATATATATATATATATATATATATATTCTTGACTATTTGTTAAATATTAGTCAGAAATAGGTTAGATTGAAGCCTGTCCATTAAAGTATGAAGGGATTTGCTATCTTAATATAAACTGAACATTGATTAATGCCACTCTCCTCTCATTACATACATGTCACTAAATGAATTTTATATTAAATTATACAATCAAAAGTAGTACATAATTGGCGTAAGTATGACATAAAAATTCTGTACTTCTGGATTTTATTTTAAGATTTTTAATCACCCAGGAACTTCTGAAAATAGAATCTAAAATCTTTCT
Source organism: Epiperipatus broadwayi (assembly GCA_028023455.1). Lineage (NCBI taxonomy): Eukaryota > Metazoa > Onychophora > Udeonychophora > Euonychophora > Peripatidae > Epiperipatus > Epiperipatus broadwayi. The sequence continues at coordinate 29,891 of JAQFVV010001685.1, read as the reverse complement.
TACATTGTCTACAACTGCACATATCATTCATCTCTTACCAACTTGAATTCACAAATTTTATTAATTTTTATTATGTGAAGTGAAATCTCATTCAAGTAATAGACTTTTATGGAATTATGTGGATCCAGAAACAAAACTTCTATTAGTTTTTGTTATACCTGATCCAAATATCTGTATAATTTAACAGTTTTATGAAAACTAAAGATGTTATCTCCAATACCACATTATGAAAGAATTTTATTTAAATTAAAATATGGTATGGTCACTGTTTATTAATTTTCAATTGAGCCCATATTTTCTTTACTATGGATTATAATAACATTTTCTTTGTTTTATGGTAGATTTCATCTGTCTTCAAATGCTTATGAGGATTGCAACTTTTTATGTGGAATGACTTATAATTGAGAAAAATGATATTAATAAAAAAATAAACTACCCTGTATGATAATTTGTATGGAATGTGGTAGAGAGTTTAAGGGGGAGATGTAATCTTGAGAACCATGTGAATGATTTATTGAAAAAATGTAAATGTTTGTTTAAAATGTGAAATAAAACATTTTGTAATCTCATTAATTGAGAGAGTGCTGTTAATATACTTTATGAATTGGTTAATTAATGGTAGTTTTTATATAAATAAAGGCTTGTGATCTTAAAAATTTAGTCATAGTCATATGTTAATCTAACTAAGTCATTCAAAATTGATAAAATTAATGTGATATTGTTTATAATTGCCATTCCAGCCACATAGCAATTTATTTTAGAAAAATAGAAGTATCCTAAATTAGATAGGAAAACATTTTGATCAACTGTGGATTTATCAAAAATTTTAGATTCTAAAAAAATAGTGATGTATTATTTAAATCATTTTGACCCCTTTTTGATAGTCAACAGGCAGTGTTTAGATTTTAATTGCCTAGAATTTATTTCTGTAATGTTTAATTCCATATGAAAAGTAACAATTTAATTGTGTAAAACAAAATGATAAAAAATAATAATCAACATATATAAAACATATAAAGATAAAATTAGCTGTAATGGCTTACCAGAATGTTATTTTGAAAGTATTTCTCTTATCTGAATCTTTTCATCTTGCTGTAAACTATTTCTAATTTCAAAATCTGTTTATTTTTTTATATGTTTTCTTGCAGAGATCAAATTTTGCTAAAATTATTTATTCTTTTGGCATTGGGCCTGTATTATTATAACATTATCTTGAACTAATGTAAATTAATTTTTATTGTTCAACTGACTGTTTCTAGTTTAAAGAGAGTGATTCATAACTGTTTGTGTGTCAGTTAGTTTAATGACTTTTCTGATTTTTTATTTTATTTCAGCTTTAAAATAAATGAAGTTTCATTTGAGAAAGTGTTACCATTTTTCTCACTTTGGATTAAGTGATAAATCTTGCACTGACTTTGTCTGTTAAATCAGTTGCAGAATGAAATGTTATAAGTGTTAATTAATTTCTTTGCTATCTGCCTTCATATTGATTAGTAGTAGTAGTTGTCCACTTGAGTATTTAGTAGCATCACATGATCATCATTTCTTATGCTTACTCATGACTGTTATTAAAACAGGCAAAATTATCCATACAGTAGTGCCATGCAGTGCAAGCCAGAATAATTAATGGATGTCAGAAGGGTTGTGCATAAAATCCCTATCTATTACCTACTCATCCAATATCCCCAGACTAGTTTCTAGCTTGTGGCAACACTCTCCAATACAAAGCTTCTCACTGATGAAATCCACAAGCTAGAAACTATTCAGGGGATATTGGATGAGTAGGCACTTGATAGGGATTTTATGCATAAGTCTTCTGGCATCCATTGATTACTTTGGCTTGCACTGAGTGGTACTATTGTATTGAGAGTTTTGTGTGTTTTAATTAGTATCATCTAATTATTATGATGTATGAATGTTGTTTTGATTTTACATTCTAAATAGACTTTGAGAATTATAGTAATAATGAGTTTTATGGTTTTTAAGAATGCAAATTATGTAATTTTTTTATGGCACTCTTTAATGTTACAAGGTTTGTAGAAAAACCCTTTTGGGGAATTTATCTAAATAATATAATAAGTGAAGAAATCTCTGCTGCAGACAGAGTTGAACTGTTTAAAATATGATTTTTTTATGTAGATTGAGAGTATATTAGTTAATACAGACTTTGATTCCTTTTTATAAAGAAATTGGAATCATATTTGAGAAGATATCTTTGTGACATTTTTAAATTTGTCAGCTAACACAATTATTCTATCTAAATTTATTGCACAAAATGATTTTGTTTTTTAAAAATAAATATTTTTAAAGAAATATCCCTTTGAATATTATTACAAAATTCTCAAATTAAAATATTCTTTATTAATTTAAAATTTTACAGATCACATTTCATATAATTGATAAAAAAAACTGTTATTGTGAAAATTAGACATTTTAAAACTGTTGGAGGAATTGTTGCATTGGACATATTTTATAACTTTTTCACTTATAATGTTTTAGTTGATATGAATGATTGCTCTTATATATTCTATTGATATTAGTATTCTTGTGTTAAGTAAGAATTTTTGATTTGTATGTTATTTTAAGAGCAGATGCATAATTTCATGAAGATATTCATGATTTCATAAATCTGTTAACTACATTGATTATTGAATTATAGTCAGATTTCTTATAAGTGAATTTAATTTTGGAGTTTTTTAAAAGTTTTTTATTGGATGGGGATCAGATGAATATGATATTTTTCATTTTAAATAGAGTTACAACTATTGTTTCTGTCTAACAATAAGTTTGTGTTCAAATGAAGGCATTTGTACTAGCTATTTTAAAGACATTTTAGGAAAAAATTAATTATTTCTACTAGTTTTTGAATAAAAAGTATTTTGTAAAAGACTTACTTTAATTAGCCTGTTGCTTAACCTGATCTATTTTTTGAAAAGCTTTTAAAGTTATAAAAGTATTTAAACCAAACATTGTAAGAACCAAATTGCAGTTAATTGTCTAATACAGTGTAGCCCAACATGTGTGTCAGCAAAATTTCAAAATTTGTATTACATCAGAAGAAGAGGAATTTGAAGAAATAAGAAATTATAGAAATTTAAGAACAGAATTTGATGAAATGAACATATCAGCATTTTGGAGAAAAAAATCATCTGAATTTCCAAATATATCAAAAAAGAACTTTAAAATTTTATTGCCTTTCTTTATTTTATATATTTGTATACTAGCATACTCATCAATAACTGATACTAAAAGCAAAAAAACATGAGAAACTTCATTCCATTGAACAAAATATTCAGGATTTTTTTCAACTACAATTTGTCCTTCAATAAAGAAATTATGTAAAAACAACAAGCATAAGTATCACATTAGGATTAAAACTTTTTAGTGATGTTTTAATAAATATAAATATTATATGTGCTAAAATTTATTTATTTATAATAAATATAAAATGTAGATATTTTTTGTCTTAAAATTTATTGGGTGCTGCAAACATTTAAGTAATAATAAAGTGACTCGCTAGCAAAGAAAAATTGAAAACACTGGCATAATATAATCACTTATGATATCATTTTATTGTATTCAAAGCAAAAAAGTAGAAATAAAAAACAAAATTGCTTAAATAACTTGCATTAATAATTATAAAATCATTTAACAGAACTAGACAAATATTAAAATCATATTTGCTAACTTTAAAATATTTCTTCACATTCCTTTTGAGCTGAACAACAATTCATATTTGATTAACATCAAAATAACACTTTAATCACTTTTTTACATAAAAAGGTATATATATATATATATTGGATAGATACGCTGGTTGTAGTTTTAAAGCATGTTTTTTTCTTCACATAAAATAAAAGTCAGAACTTCTAAAAGCTTTTATAAAATTTTTCTGGGCAAATAAAACTCAAGTGTTTAAATTTAGCTGAAATAAAATTCTAAGTTTAAAAAAAAGACAGAATAAGTGTGCACTACAAATTTAATAGCTGACTTTGCAAAAAAAAACTTTTGTCAAATAATGAATATTAAACAATTAAAAAATATATAATTCTTCAAACTATTATTAATTATCATATATATATATGATTGTTTTTTTCAAAAAATTTATTATTAATTTTACAATATTCATTAATTATATGATTTAAGTATATTTAAATAAGCTTGCAAGTTAATAATTAAAAATTATAAAATTTAACAATTAATTATACTTTGATAATCATATTGTTGATTTAATATAATTTTAAATTGTTTTAACTATGTGGATTAATGCTATAAGAACTATAATAAAGATTATTATACTATATATTAGTACAAAAAATCATAAGTAATTATAATTTATGTTAACTATATTTAAATAAGCTTACAGTTTAGTAATTAAAAAAATAAATGTTTAATAGTAGTTAATTAATTATACGTTTGATAAGTATAATATAGATTTGCTATAACTTTAAAATTCTTTTACTATAAACATTAAAATTGTAAGTGCTATAATAGAGATTACAGTAAGAAATGTATTTGTATAAAAAAAATAATAATAAGCAAAGACAATTTATTTTTATACAGAAAAATTATCGATTTATAGAAGAAATTTCAAATTTTTATGTTGATTTCAACAAAGGCTTTTTCGAATTAAACGGATCTTATAAATTAATACATTTTTTGAATATTCCAGTTTAAAATGTTTTTATATTCCTCTTTAACAACAACAACAAAAAGGGCTATTAGGAGATATAGAGCATTGTTGTCACTAAAAATGTAACTTATTTTTAAAAAATCAGAAATGAATTTTGTTTCAGCAATGAAAGATATCTTGCCCAGTAGGTAACAAGACCTTATTTAAAAAAAAAGATGATTGCAGAAATCCAGGATTATTATATGAATTTAAGAAAAAAGTGAATTGAGAATCAAGTTTTAAGAAATAAAATCAATTCAAATCCCAATGAGCAAAGCTAGAAAAAAGAAGATTGTCTGACAAAGAAAAATAAGTTTGGTCAGAGATAAAAAAAAAAAGTGGATGAAGTAAAATCATAAAAAGAATTTGGAAGATGCATGAAGAATCAGGATACTATTATTCTAAAACAATGTCTCAACAGATATAGAAATGTAGATCAATCAGTTTTATTTTAATCTGGATTTAGCTACTATGAAATATTTTTTCAGAATAAAACAATGAATGACTAATTACTGTCTGGATTAGGTAAAACAATGAAATCAGTATCCTAGGAATCATTTTAACTTATGTACCCATTTGAAAGCATATATCCAGCCATTCCAATGCATATATAAGATTAAATTCCATTATCCCGGGAATCTAAGAAGATTCAACAATATAGATTAAGCATCTTAAAGATGTATCAATGCTAGCTAAAAATGTGAAAAATGATAAAAATATAAATTGATATTCAATATTTTTTATATTGTAAATGCTTTACCAAAGAAGAGAAGTGCATATTTTTTTTAAATTTATGACATCAGCAAAAATGAAGAGGAAGTAAATGGTATGTAGACTTCTTATAATTTTGTTACAAAACTGAGTTATTTATTTGTATTTCTCAAGTGAGTCATTATAAAAATATATGTAAGTCTAGGGAATTAAATTTGATCAGTTGTAGAAAATATTAAACCACATGAATATATTCTTTTTAGATAATAAAACCAGAGATTAAACAAAAAAAAAGAATCTTGGGTTTTGTTTCTTTTTATTTTACCAAGATTAGAATTAACTTTTGCCATTTGTTATGTTTTTCTCTTACATCGAATGATAACTCCATGTTGTATAACACTGTCAAAGAGCAAGTTTATACCTATAGAAATACTGCTTTCAATCATGAAATAACAAGTATATTTTTAAATTCTTCAGCATAAAATATTTATTTCTGAAATACTTCACAACCATGTCTAACAGTAGGTTCACAATATATTATAATCTTTGTCATATTTTTCCAATGGAAACAATTGATATTGTTCTTTTTTAGAATATCTTGAATTTTTTTTAATAACATTATACAATCCCTGCTCAAGTTTACCATCAAATGTTCTCTTTAATAAGATCTTCCAATGGTCATTATTTTTTACTTGTACATCCCAATAAAAATGTGATTTTACAATAGTTAACTCAATAGTATCACATCTATAAGTTGAAGAACATATTGATTGGTTTAATGATATTGCCATTGTATTTTTAAAATTTTACAAAGCGACCTTAAGTAATATTTATTAAGGCAATAAACTTCAAGAAGGTGTGCTTGAAAATGCGAAGGTAGGGACCTCTACAGGTCTTAATCACAAGCTTATGCTTTGGAAGAAGAGAGGGGAACCGTTCTTTACTTCAACTTACTTTCTATATAAATAGGTGAAGCTGAAGCAGTTAGATCTGAGAGTGTGAAGCCATTCAATACTTTACTGATTAGTCCACATTTCCTATTATACATTAGTACTCGCGAAATCTTTCAATTTACAACGAGACAATGGAACGATCTTATAGTTAGAAATCTATTACGATAATTTAAAGTTAATAATTATAAACATATTTAATGCAAATTGATCAAATTGATTACGTAAGTAATATTTATTATGGCAATAATCCTAATGCTTTTATATCGTACCAATATAATGTTCAAGTTTCAATTATATACAAAAAATTAGATAAAATAATAACTGTATGTACAGCTAAGTTAGTTGCAGTTAGTAATTTCCATATGATTAAATCCTCTATCTTTTAATATATTAAAACTAGTAACAGCTCATTGGTGTGTGTGTGTGTGTGTGTTGTACCTCAACATCTAATTCAACTTTCTTCATATAAAACTATCAATATATTTAAATTAACATGCATTATTAAGTTTCAAAACTAAAAAATGTTTACAATTTTTCTTCTTTCACTAGTTGATAAAAAAAATATTTTTTTTAACATTAGTTAATAACCAACGTCTTTATTTGTTGTGTTCAAAACATTACGTTTTTCTGTAAATCATCTTTTGATCTGACAAAAATAGGCCAATCATCAGCATGTTGTAAATCTACAATCCAAGAAGAATTTTTTGTTTTGTTTTTTCTATTAACTGATTTAATTTTAAATTTTTTTTATCAAACCTGTACTGTATTAGATCCGTGCTTGATTAACACACCTATAAATAATTCCACATATTACAATTATAAAAAACTGATTCTTGTTTAACACCAATTTTTATTTTAAATATCACAGATATTTCATCCCATGCTAATTTAATTCCATCATAGAAAAACTGTTTAATATAAATGAATTTTTATGGACAATCAATTAATTTCAAACGATGCCATCAACTTTTCCTATTAACCGAATCAAATGCCAAGATCAAATCGGTAAAACTAATATATAAATTACTCTTTTGCTTCTGACACTTATTTTGCATTTGTTTCTCAATAAAATTTATATCATTAGTATTTTTTTTAATTTACTAAAAGCCCATTGAGTCTTAGTAACCATTCATTTATAACTGTAAGCAATCTATTCAACAAAATTCTTGAAAAAAATTTTGTGGAGGGGAGTAATAATAATATTCCATAATAATAAATGGTATGTTGTCCAGTCCTTTGGTTTTAAAAAAATGGAACAATAAACACATCTTTGTGATAAGGTGGCACAGCTTCAAACGTCCATATATTTCTTAAATACCATAATATTTTTGAAGATAACTTATACCTCTCCAGGTATTTCAACAGGACCTTTTTTTTTCCATTTTTAAAATGACAAAGAGAAGGGCTGGATATATGTATACAAATCTTAATGAACATATCGAGAATATTTAAAAGATGATCTATTCTTTTTATGTGTTCAAAATATTATTGTCATCAAAAAGAAGTATTATTTCTAAAATTAATAGAATTGGATACCTTTTCAAAGGTAATGTCGTTTTTAAGGCATCAAATAGTTCCAATATAATCCTGATTATTGAATATGTGCATCTTTTTTATTGTTTTAATCCATCAACAATTTTTAAGCCTTCTTGTGAGTCATTGAACTTCTATCTTTAGATCTTTAAAATATTTGATCTATTATTCTGACATGCAGAAAACAAATAATAAAGATCACTGTCAGAAAATGAGTCGTTAATATTTTTATAATAAGTCTATTATTACATTTCTATAATAGAAAGAAATTATTAAAATAAATAATATCATCCACAGCATCAGGTTTAATTGGGCTGCAAGTTAAAGATTTCACTATTCATTTTATTTTAGAAATACAAATATATAGTTCATTACTATTTTGTTTTTATTTTTATTTTTCAGTGAATAAATGAGTGGGTAATCAAAGACCTTGCTATTTTTTTAAAATTTTATATTTATAATAATTGTAATTTATATATGCATACTATTCTTATAAAAAATATCTGTGTTATATATATATATGTATGACATATTTTGCAGGTTCATCCGTGTTAAAAATTTTAAATAGTGATATTTTGACCTTTTGACTTGGTCACACAAGTCATTCACTGGATGATAAAAGGTAGAAAGATGGTTATAGAGGCACTACCTTTTATCACCCAGTGAGTGACTTGTGTGACCAAGTTGAAATGTCGGAATATCACTATTTAAATTTTTTAACATGGATGAACCCGCAAAATGTCTTTTATATATACAATCCGTGAAAATCTTTATTTCAACATATATATTCTAACCTATCAAAACGATGAAACTTCATTTCTATTATGGAGAGAATTCACTAAAGAGATTTCCATTATTATGAAAGAGAATTCGGAAATCCTAATCTATTCCATCTATGATTCGGGTAGCAAACCCTATATTACCTAATATAGCTCGACGTTTGGTTAGTTATAATAATTCAGCTACAGTGATATGCAGTTCAGACAGAGATAGAATAAAAAAAATTATCATTAATAAAATAAATTTAAAAATAAAATTTAGAATAAACTAACATTCTTTCTCTATCCAAAACACATTCTCTGAGCTGTAAGTACTTGCACTGTTCGACAATGATGATGATGATGATGATTTCATGTCATTGTTAATATTACTGACTAAAATAAAACATTAATTAATTTGCCAATATGATCTCAATATTTTATTATTATACAATCAGAAGTTTCAATCTCTTAAGCCATGCCACGCTTGTAATATTGATCATAATGAATCAATATCCAATTTAAGAGCACTTATAATAATGACACTAATCTCAGGGTTCTCTGTTATATTTAATAAAATGCTCGGCAGTATTGTGTTGTCGCATATGACTGACATTCTGGTCGGCTATAGGAAACATTTACTTTACTTAAATTCCAGGTGTCTTCATCCACATATCAACTATTATAATATTTAACGAGATGATAACCATATTCAATAACAACGCATAATTTTGAATAATACAGCCCCTTTTAATCCAGAATCTCAGTCGGAATGATGAAAAGACAAGGGTGCTTTTGTGTCCTTCCATTATCCATGACAACACAATAATTTCACTAAGATTTATTACTTAGACACTTCACTTAAAGGTGTACTTAACAATGTGCAACCAAAAGCGACTAGTTTGGGAAAAAAGTGATTTTACACACATATAAAATAAAACAACTTGGTCTGAAGTTTTCAATTCCATAAATAATTCTTATTAAATTAAAATATACTGAAATATTCTGATCTGCTTACAATTGTCTATCTGGTGTATTGAATTTCAGATTTCATAAATAATTTTGGACTCAAGAACGTATTGCAAGTATTATGCAAATACACTTTTATTTAGCACACAAGAAAAATGACTCAACACAACTTGTAACAAGACTATAATTTATTATTAAATTTTAACAAGATTCTAATTTATTATTACAATTTAACAAAACTATCCTTTATGATTAACATAATAAACAAACATATACAATTTATTCGATCCCATATGGATAAAACAAAATATAATTAACATTACTTCATCTATACTTTTAGACCTGGATTCGAACTACTTCTTCATCTTCTTTTTACATTTATGCAAATTGAATATAACAAAATAAATATTATTATCGATACATTAACTCATCCATTTAGTGTATCTTATATGAACGGCTGCTTAACTTTATTAACTAACTATTTGTTTTAAAATACAAATAATCTGATTCTAGGCAATGAGTACAAACGATTTTTATTATCGTATCTTTAACTAAATGATAGTTTTTATTTAGATAACTTATTATAATTTATGGGTTATTTATCAGAAGTTACACTTATTATTTTAATGTTTACCTTAATAACAACGGACATTGTTATACACACTGTTTTTTTCAGTATAAGTTATATTGTGAGTGCTACTTAATCATTAACCTGAATTAAACCTAGTATTTGAACCCTCCATTGGCAAACAAAAATTTCTAAATCACGCAATTTTAAACTTACTCTCTCCATTGACTTACGTGTGGATTACCAGCACTATTCTGCCGCACAATCCAGACATTGATCATATATACTAGCATGCTATTTATACTAAATGGATCGTGAGGAATTAACCTCCAATATACCCGTTATCTTGCCATAACTTTCTAAACAAAACACAATATTCAACACCTTCCGCGGTGAAATTATCTCTATTTTCTCATGAGGAATATGGAATAACACTGAAGGTCTGTAGAGTTAACTACTATATTAAAATAGTTTGGTGGGTCCTTGCCTCTTACTTGGGCATAATAGGAACACACACCAAATATAATCCTCTCCTGGGATTTTAACGAATGAAATACACTAAATACGATATAAATTACTGATCGTCCTAACTCTGAGAAGCGATCACTTGGGTTATAAACATACCCGAATACTAGATTTATCTATTCCCCTCATGGAAAATAAAGCTTTTGGGGAGATCATTTTCCATCCCACAAAATAAAGACATTACAATTATTACTTATGCGAATCTTAAGCATATACCGATGCTATATCGGGGCAAGACAAGCAAATACACTACTTACACTAAATTTATGTTCCAGGGTATACTTAGATCAACATCTGAAATCAATGGATAACACAGAATAAACCATAATAATTTTCACCTTTGCCAAAGAAACATTCAACAAGTAATTGGTAGTCTAGTATCTTGAACTAAATTAAGTGAATGCATTAATAAAGAATAATTGGAAATAAGTTCCGCAATTAACATAGTATAAATTTGTTTCAAACTTTATATAAGTAATATCCTGTATAGCACTTCTCTTTAATTACTTCTGATAATTTTAACTAGATATTTTACCTATTAAGTATCTGAATTTTTCTTCTTTTACGCGTCTAACATATAAATTTATATCCATAATGCATATCATAAGGAAACACATTTTATAAAAAAAATTTTTTTTCATGTCGAATATAAATTTAACCTAGAATAAGTATATGAAAACATACCTTTATGATTACAAGGTCATTTAAATATTACTTGATTATACAGCCTTTAACCTGTTGATATAAAAAAAAAATACACATAATTTTACAAATTAGTAAAAAAAAATCATTACTTAACAAGTGCTTATTATCTCACTAGAAAAATGTTTTTCCGTTGGGCAATTTATCTAGATGAAGAACTTGATCCATTCGTAGTTCACGAAGCAATTTTAAAACAAGAAAACACATTTTATTATTTCATTTATATAAAAGTTGCCTCCATTCTGGTGCAATTAATAAATTAGGCAAAGAAAACATAGCAGCGTTGGATGTTAATTCTTCTTTGAATTAACTGCTATAATTTTGGGATCCAAGAAAACAATACATATTTTAACATGATGAATATTTGACGATAGTCGATCACATATACAATTCTTTTCTTTTTACTATTGGTGATACATATCATTTTTAGCTAGCTGGCTTAGGAATAAAACTAATGCGCAAATTTTCCAAAATATTATTATTATAAGGACTGCAGCTGACTTACGTGGATATGAAGTTTTAACGATGCCAATTGATGTATAATATAACATATTATTTTATAGTTATAATTAAGTCATTAATGTTTGTAGTTTTTATTCCTACTCTAGGAATTGTAATTTGTCTTTAATAAGGAATTCTCCGTAAAATGCACACATACAAATTTTCTGATATTTGCCTTGAGAAAATTTATATTTTCTTTTTAAAAAATATACAGGTGCATAAGTAAATATCCTTGATCATTAATATTATTTTTAGATAATTTTCAGTGAATAAAACATATTTTAATGTGGGGAACTTATGTTATTTCAAAGCAGACAATTTCTTTTAGAAAGAGCGCGAAATTTTCTAGTTAACCTTCCTTGGCTTTTATAATATGTTTTTTAATTATAATTTTTCTTTTATACCATGAAAAGATTATTAAATAAGGTAAAGTTAACAAATAATTGTTTATTTCCTGGAAATTACTTATATTGCTTAATTTAAATATAATGACGCTTTCCGTGATTACTGTAGTCAATACGGTCATTTTGAACTTTAGCATACGATAGTATATTTTTGCGTATAAAAAGCTTTAAAATAGGTAGATGGCCACAGAAAACAGAATATCTTATCAAATAGGATTAGCAACGCATGATATTATTAAAAATTTACTGGACTTATATTTATTTCTGCAATTAAAAAATAATAAAAAAATTTGTTACCGAATTTCAGTACTGCTTCCTCCTTGTAAAACTAAAGTCAGACTAAACTTTCTTCAAAATTTGGCGGTCTTCTTTTAGTGACCTCTTACAGAAAAATAATCATTTAATTATAACATAAACAAAAGAAAGGAAAAAAAAACTTATTACAGTCATATATTTTTCCGTATGATTTAAATAAATTACAAAGTAATTTGACAAATAATGAAAAATAATAAATATCTTTAACTAACAATGCTTATTAGTGGTGTATATTTCTGCATACATTATTATCTAAATTAATTTAAAAATTACCAGAAGTTGTTGTGTTTTATGATAAGATACTCATCTACTCTCCCTTTCCGCCCATCCAAAATCAATTACTGTTTATGATATGTGCTTTTATACTATATTAAATTGCTCTTATTGTTAATATTTTAATTAAATTATTCATGCTCTTCTTCAAAATGACATGGGATTACCAAAATTTTTTAGTTATTTGCTTAAAACATGTTAAAGTGAGTAAATAGCCTATTTCATTAATCACTTAATATTATTATTATTTTACTTTTTTATTTCCTAGAAAAGGATAGCATTGTCTTCCTGTGAAAATAATGCTAAATAAACCAAGTGTCAATAACACTAGGTTACAATATATATGATCAATAGATGGAGCTTTACCAAGACCTCCAAACAAGCGTATTTGTTTACATAAACGTCAGAATCAATATTCACTGTCTCTTTCATTTTGCTCCACCCTCAGATCAGCTGATTTCAAGCTGATTTGCTCTCATAAGTGAGGGATAGAAGTTAGAAACTAGACCTAAATATTAACTCCAAGCGTTTATGTAAAACATTTCTATCAGTTTGCAAACATGAATTTTTTTTGACACCTAAATGTCTTCAAACTCAGCCTATCAAACTAGATAGCTATATGGGTCTGATATCAGTTCAGATTCTCCACCTAGTGAAAGCTTCTGCAATCTATATCATTGCAAGAAAACTTTAAAGGTACATTTATGAAAAACAAAAACAAGTTTTATATACATAAAAACCTGCTATCGCTTGTATTAATGATCAATAGATGGAGCTTTACCAAGACCTCAAACAAGTGTATTTGTTTACATAAATGTCAGAGTCAATATTCACTGTCTCTTTCATTTTGCTCCACCCCCATATCAGCTGATTTCAAGCTGATTTGCTCTCATCAGTGAGGGATAGAAGTTAGAAACTAGACCTAAATATTAACTCCAAGTGTTTATACAAAATGTTTCTATCAGTTTGCAAGCATGAATTTTTTAGACACCTAAATGTCTTCAAACTCAGCCTATCAAACTAGATATCTATATGGGTCTGATATCAGTTCAGATTCTCCACATAGTGAAAGCTTCTGCAATCTATATCATTGCAAAAAAAACTTTAAAGGTACATTTATGAAAAACAAAAACAAGTTTTATTTTTAGGTCTAGTTTCTAACTCTATCCCTCACTGATGAGAGCAAATCAGCTTGAAATCAGCTGATCTGAGGGTGGAGCAAAATGAAAGAGACAGTGAATATTGACTCTGATGTTTATGTAAACAAATACGCTTGTTTGGAGGTCTTGGTAAAGCTCCTTCTATTGATCATTAATACAAGCAATAGCAGGTTTTTTATGTATATAAAACTTATTTTTGTTTTTCATATATATAAGATAATCAAAACAAGTTATACATTTCATAACTTGCTTTCAGCTTGCATTTTATGATCAGTATATAGAGCTTTACCAATAGCTCCTAACAAATTTTGTTTACATAAATGCCGAAAGAAATAAAATTCAAATCTCTATCATTGTCACCCCACTTACAGATCATCTAGTTTCAAGCTTATGGCTCATGTCAGTGAAGAGCTGAGAGACTAAGAAACTAGATCTAAATATTAACTCTAATCTCAGCATTTATTAAACATGTTTCTATCAGTTTGAAAGCATGAATTTATAAGACATTTAATGTCTTCAAATCCAGCCTAACAAATTAGATAGCTATATGGGTCTAAAAAACAGTTCACTTTCACCATATAGTAAAAGCCTCTGCAATATATAGCATTGCAAACACCTTCAAAGGTACATTATGTTAATCAAAACATATTATAAATTTCAAAACTTGTTTTAAGCTTGCATTTCATGATCACTAGATGGAGTTTTACCAATAGCTCCTAACAAGCTTTGTTTACATAAACTCCGAAAGAGATAGAATTCAAATTCTCTATCATTGTCACCCATCTCCAAACCAGCTAGTTTTGAGCTTATACTAACATTAATGAGGGCTGGGAGACTAAGAAACTAGATCTAAATACTAACTCTGAAGTCAATATTTATCAAACATGTTTCTATCAGTTTGAAAGCATGAATTTATCAGACACATAATGTCTTTAAATCCAGCCTAACAAACTAGATAGCTATATGGGTCTGAAAACAGTTCAGTTTCACCATGTAGTAAAAGCCTCTGCAATATATAGCATTGTAATATACATTGCAATATATAGTGATCATAAAATGCAAGCTTAAAGCAAGTTACAAAATTTATAATTTGTTTTGATTATCAAAAACGTACTTTTGAAGGCTTTTGCAATGCTATATATTGCAGAGGCTTTTACTATATGGTGAAACAGAACTGTTTTCAAATACATATAGCTATCTAGTTTGTTAAACTGGATTTGAAGACATTATGTGTCTGATAAATTCATGCTTTCAAACTGATAGAAATATGTTTGGTAAATGCTGACTTTAAAGTTAGTATTTAGATCTAGTTTCTTAGTCTCCCAGCCCTTCACTGAAACTAGCTGATCTGGAGGTGGGGTGACAATGATAGAGATTTTGAATTCTATCTCTTTCAGTGTTTATGTAAACAAAGCTTGTTAGGAGCTATTAGTAAAGCTCCATCTAGTGATCATATATATATATATATATATATATATATATATATATATATATATATATATATATATATATTGTACCTTACTTCTCGATGTATAATATAATTTAAAAATACGACTAGCTCAATTAAATTATTATGCTTAATTAAAATTTGCATATCTATCTTTAATATACTTTTATATTATCATATACTAATTAAATTTATTGTCAATTATCAAATCAATATATTTCTAAATTATATGCTAATTAAATAAGTATTTATCAAAATCATGAGACTGTGAAGTAAAGTTACAAAGCAATAAGTAGATTTACATTGAATCAATATCTCCCAAGATATTGTTTCAATGGCATAAGAATACTATTACCTCCTTATTAACTTACTACTACATCTACAGCATTCTTATGGCTTTTAAATAGAATAAACTATCTTTAAATGTAATAAATAAATAAATCTCAACTTTTATTAAGAAAATATAATTAAATAATCTCAGGTTCTTCTAATTATCTTAAAGTAATGATAACCCATGTAAATAAGTATGATAAGGGATTTTATATCAAACCTAAATACACCTAACTTATTCTAATAATAATATATAATACTAATCTTAGAGTATAACTTAATCTTATCTATTTCCGTTATATCATCAATCATTAAATAAATAATCATATGTATATCTTTTATTTTCATATAGCATCTTAATTTTAGAATAGATCAAAATCTTATAATTCAATCATCTGTGGCAATAAACAATATTGTACTCTTATAATGTGCATTATAATTACCCTATGACCATAATAATATTATATGTTAATATCAATCAATTCTCATAAAATGATATCAAGAAAATATTGTGTTTATTTCTAAATAATAATAATAAATTCATATTGTGCAAATATTATGTTTGTTCAAATTATCTGTTGTCAAATGCTGTGGTATAAAATAATGAACTCGACACACTTTTAAAACAAATTAAACAAATTTATTTACATTAACTTCAACTAAGAATTTATTTACAATATTTACAGTTTAAAATTAGGAAAACAAAGAAAATAAAACAAGAAAATAATAATACAATATGTTTACACTGTTATTAACTCATACTCCTAATAAGTAATTATACATTCTTTAAAATGCTGTACTAATAACATTGAAGTATGTTTTCAAACTTAGACTTTAAATAAATATCAGTGAACTTCAATTATTACACAGGAAAATTTATTTAAACAATATTTATGTAGCATATGTAAATAATTAAACTTCACTAATTAAATTGCTACATCACTTAAGTATTACTGTTACTTATTTCATTATGTACTAGTATGTGTTTATTCTATCATCAGCATTACTCTAATATCATAATATAGAAACTAATGTAACTTTGTAATGTAATAACAATAATTGATTATAATTTATATTTCATTTAATGCAATTCATGCTACATGTTTTATCAAATATGCATTACATATATGTACTGTTAAATAATAATATTTAAATTATTCATTAATTTCAAATTCATAAAGTATAATATTAGATAAATTTTATGATTCTTTTTTATGTGAAATTATTACTTTACTTTATATGTTATTCTACTCCTTCTTAATAAACTTCTATCTACAAAAACATCCTCTACAACTTATTTTAAATTCCGGGAAAACAACCTTCAATTCTAAATAAATACTAATTATCCAAATTATTTAGACTTCATCATCTATATTCAGTAAATCTTCAATCCAAATATAAACTTCTACATAAAATTTAACTTAATTTATCCAATAAAACAAAAGTAAAATATAGACTTTTAAATCTCATCCTAACTTACAATAAAAATAATTACTTATAAATAACAAATATAACTCTAATATTGTAACATAAACAAAATATTAAAATTTATTTACGAAAGAATCATATAATTATTTCTAAGCTTCTTATGTAATGTTGCATCGTATTTATATCATAAATTCAAATTATGCATATCCAAATAAAACTGTCACTGCCAATATAATGTGTGTGTATTTCAAAATATTTATACATTCATTCAAATAACATAACATTTGGATGATCTAAAGAAAACATATCAAATACATCAAAATTATTACAATTATAATATTTTTTACCATAAATAATGATCTAATATATAGTCCATCTTCCAATATTCTTCGGAACTACAGCTTCATAAAATAAATCACATTTACACTCACAATCATTCTTTAACATATTACGTGTTATATTAATTATAAGATAAAATTATGCAATTAATTATTATATTACTTTTAGTTATTATTTTAAGAAATGTACCTATCTTATTTTTAATAAATTAATAATATTTAATTTTTTATGTTAGATAAGTAAAACAGAATTCATATTACGTAACTCCAGCGATGTCTTCTTTTCACCATAATAGTTCTTTAATCCTAGGTACACATTCACTAAAACACCATTTCCGTTTTCCGGTCCATCACGTGGTTTTTTTAAAAGTTTATAAAATGATAACGTTCTTTTTAAAATAAAATAAAAGTTCCTCACAAGAAAAACAAAATAAAATTAAAATAGTTTATATGCTCCGGATCCAGTTCCTTAACGAAATTATTTAAAGTTATTATTTCTAAATTAGTCTATAGCTTATGAAAAATTATCATTTAATTATTTTAATTGACTTGGACATCCACATATTACTTGCGCATTTCTTAACAAAATATCAAGGTAAGAATAAGCTTCTTCATCTAAAATGACCAGCGTTTAAATTATTTTAATATAATAATTTTATTATATTAAGATTTTTAATTAATTATATTTTTAATTTATTTGCCTTTTAAAATTGTCAACATTCAGTCTTTTAAACATAAAGACTTAACAAGGCAAGTATTTATAAAACTACTTTTATTTCTAATATCTTTACTTAAGATATATATTTAAATTTGTAGCTTGCCAAAATACTTTCTTCATAAAGAAGTATTTTATTCTTTAAAATATCTATTTTCTAATAATCAATAGCAATTAGCTTTTAAAATTATATACTGTCCAAAATACTACTTTTCTCCATCTCATAACTTTCTGAACTAATCCAGCATTTGTCATATTTCTAGTATAAAGTTTCCGATATATTATCACTATATATGATGTTTCCATGACCATTTGCTTGTAAATTGAGCTTCAATATAGAGACGATTGATAAGGAAAAATTAAATTAACACTGCATGTCTATCATTTTAAACTTTTATAACTTATTTACAAGACACTCTTATAATTTTGAAAAAATGATTTTAAAAGCGTCTATAAAATTTACGTAGCTATTTTTAATAACACAATTAACTTGAAAATTCAATCACGAAGTCCCCTCCTAACAATTGAACTAAGCTTTTATACCGGAAGAAACTTCCCATTTGATTGGTACATTTAAACAATCAACTTGCTGGCTTATTTACATATTTACCAACAACACAAAATTAAAATAAATAATGACTTATTTAATATTTAATATTTATTACATTATTACATTTTTGAAATAATTCTTATCGTTTATTTAAATCTACTAAATATTTTTTAAAATATTCTTATTTACTTGATTTTTACTTTATATCACTTTTATAAGATTATTTAAAACAAACTAAGTCTTTTTTTATACGTTATATTTTTAAAGCAATATTTTAAAAATCAGATTTAATATTTCACATTGAATATCTTTATTTTATTTCGTGATAGCTTACGTATTATTTATAAATTTTATAACATGATTTTTAAAATAGTTATGCAACTTTACTAGATAACTTCCAAGCATATGTGTGCGTATCTAACTAACATCTGTTTTTTACAACAAAAGAAACGCTTCTCATAATCTAAAAATAACTAACAATTGCATTTTTAAAATAAACATTTTTTAAAATAAATAAAATATTATAACAGATTTTTAAACTAATAATTCGATATTATAAAATTAAATATTAATCTTCTATTTAAATATTTATAATAATTAAAATATTTATATTCTTTTATAACATTATTTTATCAACAATAAATATATGCATTTAATTTTAACTTGTCTTTTAAACACTTTTAATTTTAAATACCTACTTATTAAATATATTAATGCAGTATTAACTATGGCCAGTTTTTCCAACCATATATTATAATAATCATCATCAAAATGTCTCCCTCAATTTCAGCACAATCTCACATATCAAATACTCATAGATTGCTTTCATTAAATCTTTTGAAATAGTACCATAAGCAAAATTAACATCACATATTCAAATATATCTTAAATTTAAAATTTTTAATAGATTAGCACAAAAATTAGATGGTGACCCATACAAAAGGGCACAATATATATATATATATATATATATATATATATATATATATATATATATATATATATATATATATATATATATATATATATATATATATATATATATGTGTGTGTGTGTGTGTGTGTGTGTGTGTGTGTTTAAAAGTACTGTACACTTGCTATTCAATAAATTATAGGTATTTTATTCTAATCAATATTTATAAATAAGATATTATGTACATTGCATGATGTATATGAAGGGAAGTTGAAAGAAAATATAATAGATATCTTGTCTCCATTGTGCATGAATAACATTCTATCCATCTTTTTGGAATCATATTTTATATTTATTTTCAACATTTATTTTAAAAAAAAAATTAAATTGAAGAATGAAGAAAATTAACAAAAAAATTATAATAAATATAAAGGATGATGGATAAAGTAGTAACTTACATAGTTTAAGCATGTCATGAAGAAAGAAGAGAATAAACTTCCAAAAATATATTGCCCTTTATTAAAAGACAGCACTGAAATAAAATGAATGAGATGATAAACACAAAATCTATTACACTTAAGTACTGTTATATAAAAAGTAATGTACACATAATAAGAATAACTACTGGACATTTCTCTAATACTTTATCTAATATCTTTGTCTTTTTCATCTTGTTCTGCTTTAAATTTTATTTGAATAATTTAATTACTTGTCTTTATGTTCACATCTCATTATGTGTGGTGCTTTTTATAAAAATAGTTTTATATTTTTGTTAAAACAGAAACCATGTTTCAAACATAATATGTGATAAGTTTTTTTAATACTCTTTTTTTTGTTTTGTTTTGTTAATCCAATGGCTGCTCTAATTTTAGTATTTTTTAATATTTTTTATATGAATCTTTTAAAATTTAAATATGTAAATATCTAGATTTTCTATATCACCATTAATTTTGCAAAATTTTATTTTGAACTATTATTTTTATCTTATATTCAATATGTAGTTTACCAATTATATAATCATTTTCTGAAGATCATCATATGAGCATCAAAGTAGATGCAATAAATTGTTCCTGTACTCAATTCAAGAAATAAATTTGAGAATTCAATAAATCAGAAAGTGAAAAACAAATAGATTGTGGTGGATACAAGTCTTTAATGTTTATGCTACATTCTCAGAAAAAAATTGCCTCTAGTAAAAATAAGAAAAATTAATTTATACTATATTTTAAAAATTATATTACAATTATGCTTTTTACAATATATATATATATATATATATATATATATTATAATATATATATATATATATATATATATATATTGTAACTTTTATTTATGTACGTTGCAAATATATTGGCATTTGGTAGAAGCTAAAAAATAAAAGTAAATTTAGATTTTTTTTGACTAATTTTTTTTTTAAAAAAATAACGTACAATGAAAGTTAAATTATTCTTTCAGGTTTTTTTTATGTAATTAGAAATAAAAGTTAGAATTGGAGAGAGCAAAAGACACAAATTACCAATCTAGATAAGAGAAAGTAAAAATATTTCAAATAATTAAAGATGGCAGAATTATGCTGAAAAAAATAGAGACTTTGTAACATAAATTTTATAAAGAATATATAAGATTATCAACGGATATTTTGACAAACAAAAGATATGTGCAGAAGTCGGAAAACTGGGCCTCTAGAGAGTATAAAAGGCAGAGATCAGTTTGAAGGACATCTTGTTCCTTGGTTTCTCTAGTTGGTCTTGGATAGCAATAATATATCCAAGATCACTCTACGCTGAAGTAATTTGGCATGTCGGAGTTAACCGGAGCCTCTGAAGACATCGTGCCTGAAGATGTATACCAGAAAAGCTTTCATGACCGACTAGGAGAATGGACCACAGGATCAAATAATAACCAAAAGGCCAAGCTCATTCTACCCAAAAAACTATGCATAGTTATCTACTACTGAATGCACAAAACTTACCGGTAAGTTATACTTCATTACTCCTGATTGTGACCAAATTAAACGTTTTCAAACAATTTCTAAAAGTATGTTTAAACAATCCCGATAGAGACATTAATTTTCTTGTACAAGAGACATTCAATTTTTTTAAGGAAATTTCTAGAAGAAATTTAGATATGAACAGTAATTGTAAAATTGTTTTTTATCAATTGATTCATGTCTGAGTTGTGTTCTCTCTAAGTAATTTATTTCAAATATTTTTTTAGTCTATTAGAATAAAATTATTTCCAATACCAATTTTCATTTGTGCGTTATTAATAATAGTTATTATTTTTTATTATTAAATCTATTAGTAGTTTAATAAGATTTAAAAATGTAATTTACCTTTGCCAATATGTTCTAATAAGCCCAGAAATAATAATCTTAAAAAATTAATTCTCATTATGGTATGATGTAATACCGATTAGTTTAAAAGTATTTTTTTTTATTTGTGAGATGTTATATGACGATTTCAGTGAATTCTTAGGAATTCTGGCACCCAGATTAAATAAATTAAAAGCTGATTTCATCAATAGCACAACTCTCAACAATTAATAGGCCGAGTTGATCAGGAAATATAGCTATGTTTTTAGAATAGAAATATAACTTTCTTCTTTTTTGTCATAGTTTGATCAACTCACTGCGGAGTTTATATTAGCATGTAGAGGCCTATCAAAACGGAAAACGTTACAATAGTGACCCAACTCGGGCTTCAGATTTAACAACTACAACCTGAGATGAGTTGTAATGATAAAGAACATTACAATGATGACTCAAAGAAACTCACAGCCGGAAAATAAATTATGATTTTTTTGAAAAATGAAAAAAATTATATATAAAAAAAAAAAAACTAACTAATTAAACCCTGATTATTAAAATATGAAAGAAGATATTTTTTTAATATGACTTCCAGAAAGAAAAAATATATATGTATATTTTTTTATATATGTCTAAAAAACACGATCATGGCTGATGTAGACATAAGTCACAAGTATTTGACCGGGTAGGCGGTTACTGAAGAGGGGAAAAACATAGCCCCAAGTCCTAGTACGCAGTATATTAATATAAGACCACCTTTATATGCCCATCAGACTATTTCTAGCAGGGATCCCAATAAAGGGCAAGGCGGACCAAGTTGTCGCGAGCCTGTAAGACTCAAAACGATGAGCAATGCTCGTTAGTGCTTATAACTTGGGTTTCTTATCGTTACTATTACACTTAAGCGGAAAGGACACAGATGAATGTTGAAATATTTTCCATTCCCGCCGTGTTAGACCTAAAAGTGGGCATTAAAGCCGAACATCGCTTGTTGAATGAGTCTACGGAATATATCGGCACGCTACTACAAAAAAAAAAAAAACAACACGAATATGAATTTAAAAAAAAACTTAAGAATAAAATTAGTGTAAACCCCTATTTTATTCTCATCTCCTGGCACTGGTGGTATTGTACCGTTTATTTATATACGTTGCAAATATATTGGCATTTGGTAGAAGCTAAAAAATAAAAGTAAATTTAGATTTTTTTTTGACTAATAAAAAATAACGTACAATTAAAAGTTAAATTATTCTTTCAGGTTTTTTTTATGTAATTAGAAATAAAAGTTAGAATTGGAGAGAGCAAAGACACAAATTACCAATCTAGATAAGAGAAAGTAAAAATATTTCAACTAATTAAAGATGGCAGAATTATGCTGAAAAAATAGAGACTTTGTAACATAAATTTTATAAAGAATATATAAGATTATCAACGGATATTTTGACAAACAAAAGATATGCGCAGAAGTTGGAAAACTGGGCCTCTAGAGAGTATAAAAAGGCAGAGGTCAGTTTGAAGGACATCTTGTTCCTTGGTTTCTCTAGTTGGTCTTGGATAGCAATAATATATCCAAGATCGCTCTAGCTGAAGTAATTTGGCATGTCGGAGTTAACCGGAGCCTCTGAAGACATCGTGCCTGAAGATGTATACCAGAAAAAGCTTTCATGACCGACTAGGAAAATGGACCACAGGATCAAATAATAACCAAAAGGCCAAGCTCATTCTACCCAAAAAACTATGCATAGTTATCTACTACTGAATGCACAAAACTTACCGGTGAAGTTATACTTCATTACTCCTGATTGTGACCAAATTAAACGTTTTCAAACAATTTCTAAAAGTATGTTTAAACAATCCCGATAGAGACATTAATTTTCTTGTACAAGAGACATTCAATTTTTTTAAGGAAATTTCTAGAAGAAATTTAGATATGAACAGTAATTGTAAAATTGTTTTTTATCAATTGATTCACGTCTGAGTTGTGTTCTCTCTAAGTAATTTATTTCAAATATTTTTTTAGTCTATTAGAATAAAATTATTTCCAATACCAATTTTGATTTGTGCGTTATTAATAATAGTTATTATTTTTTATTATTAAATCTATTAGTAGTTTAATAAGATTTAAAAATGTAATTTACCTTTGCTAAATATGTTTGAATAAGCCCAGGAATAATAATAATCTTAAAAAATTAATTCTCGTTATGGTATGATGTAATACCGATTAGTTTAAAAAGTATTTTTTTATTTGTGAGATGTTATATGATGATTTCAGCGATTTCTTAGGAATTCTGGCACCCAGATTAAATAAATTAAAAGCTGATTTCGTCAATAGCACAATTCTCAACAATTAATAGGTCGAGTTGATCAGGAAATATAGCTATGTTTTTAGAGGTAAAATATAACTTTCTTCTTTTTTGACATAGTTTGATCAACTCACGCGGGTTTATATTAGTGTGTAGAGGCCTATCAAAACGGAAATGTTACAATATATATATATATATATATTGATTTTACAACAAAAAAAGGCAAAGTTTTATTTTTATTTTCAATCAACATTTCGGTTTTAAAGATATATAAAATTTCAAATATATTACAAATATTATTAAAATTGTATTATCTTACACTAATTCTTATTCACACACATGTAGAAATCAAGATGTCATTAGAAAATGGTTATGAAAGAGCATTATCTGCAAAATTGCAGGCAAAATGTAATATTTGAAAAATAGTTGAAATTTAATTCAAAAAGAGTTAAGTCAACTAGTTCCAAATTTTATACTTTGGGAGATTCTAAAATTTCCTCCAAAATAAGTTATTAATAAAATTATTTATTGCATATATTAATAACAATATATACTTTATCAACATTAATTAGAAATAAAAAATCATACCAATATTTTTTTTAATTTAGAAATGCAATATTGGAGCAAGCATACATTCTTGTTTAACATTAGTTTTCATTTTAAATGCTATAGATTTTTTAAAATCTGAAATCATATTACCTACTTTCATTTTGTCATGTAGAAACTGTTTAATGTGATTAAACATTAATAGATAACCAAATAAATTTAAACAAGAACATAGATTTGTTTGATTAATTAAGTCAGATGTCTTGACCAAATCACAAAAAGCAATTTATAAAAATGATGCTTTTGTTTGTGTTGGCAACAAAACTGTGTCTATAATGTTACTTGATTTTATACAACAATATTGAGTATCTGTAATCATTCATCTAACACTGGAAGCAGACTAAGCAACAAAATCATTGTTGTAGTGGTTAATAATGATATTCTACAATAATTTACTTCAGTATTTTCCACTCCAATTAGTTTTAAAAAAATATAACAATATAAACATTCTTAAGATAATTAGTATAACTTTACAAGTCTATATATTTCTAAAAATTCACATATTTTTGAAGTTGATATATCACCATACTATTTCAAAATACTTCTTGAGATAATTTATAAAATTACATGCAGCATTTTAATTTTTAACATTACAAAGAGATGTTTTGACTTCACTAAGATGTTTATTTTCAATTAAATCTAAAAGAGTAAATAAAATAAATGTATCATTTTTAAAACCAAATCTTATATACAGTAAATTCATTTAATAATAAGAAGAGAGTTGGCTGTAGTACTTTAGATAATAAAAATGGATATCTATGCCATTTATAAATAACATGCAATCTAAATTAATTAAGAATATATTTAAAGAAAAGTATAATATTTCATTTTGTGTTTCTCCAAATGTTAATTAATTGATTAATAATTCTAAAAGTCTAATTCCTAAATTGCAAAGAAGTAATGTAATTTATCAGATTTCATGTGGATGTCAAAAATTATATATCGGTGAATCGAGATGTTCTGTGGAGAAAAGATTGAAGGAGCATCAATTATTATATAATCGAATTAAAAATAATGTAAATCATCAATTTAATACAGCTTCAGTATTCTTTGACCATGAAAAGACTTGTAATTATAAGTTTGAATTTAATAGTAGTGAAATAAAAATATTAATGGAAAAAAGAAATCATAAAAAGAGGAAAATTAAAGAGGCAATTATGATTGATAAAGGAAGATGTCATTAATAGGCTAGTTGCAAATATGGCCAAACACCCTTTATGGAAATATATGTAACATTAAGTTTAAAAAATTTGAAATTCAGTTAAAGCCAACAAGGATTATCACATAATTGAAAGTGCTACAAAAGAATTTAAACTATAATATTGTATTTACCGTTAAATTCTTTATATATATATAACATCAGTTATAATGTAAAGGGTCATGTTAATCAACCCTGCTTTTTAGCTATGAATTCAGAATAAGTAAAGTGTTTTTTTAAATTTTAATAATGGTTTATATTTTGTTTTCAGGTAGTAAGTGATTGTCAACAATAACTATTATATAATATTTATCATTGAATTGATTTTTAGATATTTTAGTCTAAAATGTAAAACTAAAAAAAATGAAAAAATGTTTAAAATCTCATTAAGGAGCTAAATTGGAATTATTTTCTTTGAAGCTCACTCTTTAAACATTTTTTAAATATGATTGACAATACATTGTGACATATATCTATACTTATATGTACAAATATTATGGGTGAGTTTTATTATAAATCTAGCAAATTACATGATTTTATATTTATGTATAATAAATAAGTCTCAGTTAAATTATGATATGGGTTTTTTCTATTTAATTTAATTAGATATATTTCTCTTTTTTTAGAACATTAATATTTCTAGTGGTATATATTTTATAATGAAGTATAAAATATTAAACCTATAATTCTAATTTGTCATTACATATTCACCTCACTTTTATCTAAGTGTTTATTGTATACCCATAATAGACCATATCCACATTTTTTATTAATTTTATACATTATATTTATGCCAATAATAGTCTTAATCAACAAAAAAAAAATTAGCGGAAATCCTTTATTTACTCTTTAAATAAATAAAATAAGAGAAAGAAATTTACATTGATTTATTTTAATAAGAGCAAGTATATGCAATAGTAAATTAATTAAATTTTATTTATTTAATATTTAACTTATTTATAATAGACTTAATCTAGGTTTAGCTTAAAATGAAACAAATATTTTTATCTAGATAAAAGTAACAAATTCATAATATACATTAATTTATTACCCCGATTCTAGTTATAAAGCTGTATTATGTGATTATATAATTAAGACTAACATAAAAATCTATTAGGAGATATAAAATCGTATTAATGTTTCTATAATTAGATCTATTAAATACAGAAATTATATCAATTTATCATTTTAATTTTTAGATTATTTCTGTATCAAAATATTTTACTCAAAATTGACCAAATGTTTCTTTTTTATGATATTACATTTTATTTCTAAGTTTAATAGTGATTTTTATAATTTTTGCAATATAAAATATAAATACCTTATTTAATTACTATATTAGTTATTATTTAAGATTATATTAAAGTTTTGTAAAATTAATATAGAGATTTTAATAATCATATCTACACATGTTAATTTCAAGCATTTTTTTTTTACAAAATAAAAAAAGAATTTGAATTTTGTTTAATTTATATATTAAAAGCAGGATTATGGTCATTTATTACTTATATGCCACAATTTACTATTTTTTATTAGTATTTGAAACTTACCACATAAAAGAATTGTAAAACTGCCTAAAAAATTTTTAAAAAAAAAAAAATGTTTACAATTTCCCACTAATTTATATACTTGAACCTTTCTCTCCCCTCTCTTTTATGTGATTCTGAATATTTTTTTCACCAAGTAGGATTAATATTTTATTTTTGAACCTACATCTAATATATTCATTATCCTTAATATATAAACTTTAAAATTATTACATATTTAAACAAATGTGCACTGGTAAGAAAAAAAAAACAATTTTTCCCTTTACATTGTTAACTATCTTGCATCTGGCATAATATAATAATGAAGTAATGATTTCAACACATATAAGATTGCTCTCATAAACAGAAAAACAAATAAAAAAGTTTTAAAAGCAAAAGAAGCTGTGCTGCTACGTTATAAAAAAAGTCCCTTAAGATGTATTTTGATTTTTTTAATGAAATCTACAATCTTAACCTGCCTAATATTAAAAAAAACTAATGACTGAATAATAATTAATGACCATTTGTGCATTTACTGAAGACTGCATTTGAATAAATATTGTTTGTGTTTCTTATAAATAAAGCTTTTATATGTATAATATTGTTTGTACATCATGTACTTTGGAAATACCAGAATGATATAATTTCAAGTAAATCAAAGTAGTAAATAGACCTAATATTTATGATTCAAGATATAATAAAAACATTTAATTAAAAATGATTTATGTTGTAATTATAATAGACTGTATTAAATTATTATTCTTGAGTTCACTGTAATCATTAACTGATCCACTTGGTTTTTTTTTATTGCTTTAAGTTATTTTACAATTTAATAGCACTAAAATTAACTTTATAAGTCTTTAATGTAATTATGACTTAGTTGGTACTGTTATTTGATACATGTAAGATTTAATATAAAATAAACATTTAAATTATTTTTGCAGGTTGATATGGGAAGTGGTGACAAGATTTTAAATAATATTGTTGCTTACCCTTTTTTCCTCTCTTCATTTATATTATATATATATGTATGTGCCCTTTTTATGTGGGTCACCATTTTAAGTTTTATTATGAGTAGAAGTAGAAAATTTTAAATTTAAGGAGAGTATTTTTAAAGTGTGATGTTGACTTTGCTTGTGGTAATGTTACCATGGATTTTAATTTAAAGCCAATTTATTAGTGGTTGATGTGTGAATTGTGTTGGTGATGAGAAGATATTTAAATGATGATGATTATGATGTTAATAC
Source organism: Epiperipatus broadwayi (assembly GCA_028023455.1). Lineage (NCBI taxonomy): Eukaryota > Metazoa > Onychophora > Udeonychophora > Euonychophora > Peripatidae > Epiperipatus > Epiperipatus broadwayi. Next base: position 935 of record JAQFVV010001685.1, on the reverse strand, counting down.
TGCATTAATCCCCTAATAACCAATGTTTGAACTAAATATTTAAAAGACAAGCTAAAATTAGACAAAAGATATTTATAAAATTCAAAATATATGTTAAAAAGTGAATAAAAACTCTTTAAATTATAAGTACTTAAATTGAGATTAATATAAATTTGATTTTAATCATATCAAATAATTATTTTAAAATCTGATATAATATCCTTATTTATTTTAAAAAATAAATATTTATTTTAAAAAATCAATTGTTAAGTTTAATTTTTTAGACAAGCGTTCTTGTGTTATTAAAGAATAGATGCGTTATATACACATCATGATGAGAAGTTGTCTAATTAAAGTTGCCATAATTATTTAAAAATCAACAATTGTAAAAATTTATAAAATAATGCGTTGAGGTTATCACGAGGATAAAAAAAATTAAAAGATATTAATGTAAAGTATTAAAATTTGATTTTATGATATTGTCATTTTTAAAAAATGTAACGTATTTTCAAAAGGTCTTAATTTATTTTAAATGATCTTTATAAAAGTTAAAGATTTAAAATCAAGATGAAATAATATTTCAAGAAATGTTTAATATAGATTTGAAAATAAGCATTCGTATTTTGAAAGAATTTGATAAAATATCAAATATTAAAATAGAATCATTATTTATTTTTATCATGAGTTGATAAATATGTAAATAAGCAAAGTTTGATTGTTTAATGTACCAATCAGATAAAGGAGTTTCTGGCAGTATATAAGCTGGATTCAATTGTTGAGGGGGGGGTCTCTCTCACAATAAAACTTCTAAGTCGTTTAATAAAAAAAATGACTAAATAAATTTATAAACGCTCTTAAAATCAGTTGTAAAATCAGAAGAGTGTTATTGAATAATTTATAATATTTTTAAAGTAATAGTATGCAGTAGCTTAATAATTCTCTCTATCATCTTCTCA